>JAJQOW010001242.1:0-57380 GCA_037975125.1 Latrodectus hesperus
AAAGAAACTGGTCAAAAATGTTTTAAAGATGAAAGAATCTATTGTATTTATGTTTGGATGTAAGAAAATCAATGTGTTTTTGTCTGTATGGAAATATATCTATGTATTCCTGCTGTATGTTTTTATTCCTAATCTTGTAAGTTTTTACATTTTAATTAAATATAGATGTTTCATACACAAATTGATAATGATTGTCACATTCTTTATCATTAATACAATAACCTTATTTAATTTACTAAGTTATGCATATAACTGTTTTATAATATACAATTATTTAATTTTATGTTTTCTTTTAATTAGATATTCCAATATTTTTTTCTTACAGTTAAAATATAAATGGATAATTTTTTTTGTATATGTGCTCTCTAATTTTTCCCACATTTAATGCTTTTTAAATGATTTTAACCTTTAATTGATTAATGATCATTTAATACCTTTTAAATGATTTCACCCATCATAACGTTATGTCTGAATTTTTCAGTGGTACTTAAATTTTAAAGTGATAGCTCACTTCTGGCATGTGTATGTTATTAAGTATTCAAAATATAGCAGTTTAAGATATTCAATATTTAATAAAGATTCACATTCTTATGAAAATTCATATATTTTGAAAATTTTCTACTAACACTTTCGTGCTTGTAAATTTAACTTATAGGTATAAAAAACAAACATATTCAAAATTCTTATGGCAATTAACCATGTGTGTTGACATAGTACCAAAATATTAAGAATTATTTTATTGAAATATTATCATTGTATATTGAGAAGTATGTGTAATCTCTGCTAACCTACGCATGTAGTATGTAAGATATTTTGACATTATTATTATTTCTGCAATAAATATTAATATAGAAGATATCCCTATAATCAGCCTTGGATGTTTGTAATAATTTGGAATTTAAGCTGTAGATTCTAGTCTATTTAAACTCGTGTACAAAAAAAGACTGTTGAATGATAAATCAAACCAAATGCAGATGATTAATAACTGTTAATTAACTGTTTTGTTTATAAAATATTTATCAGCAAGGCAGTAAAGGGGCATTATTGACTGAATAAAATTTCAGTGTTAATGTGAAATTTTTACTGTTTTAGTTATGCTTATTATAAATACTTTTATAAAACCTTTCTTGTGTACTGAGATAAATTTGGTTAGTTATCAGTGATATCAAGTATATTATAATGAAAAAATGATGAAATAAAATTCTAATAATGCATGAACATTGAGATATGAACATAGATAAAAACTTATGAATATATGACTGATATTTAGAGAAAGAAATTATTAAATACTAAAATCCAGTTTTTATGTAATAAATAATTATGAGAGCGTCAGATGCTATAAATCTCACTATGATCTCCTCATTTTTATGTGATTATGAAATTTTATACTAGCTTATGAATAAATCAAATTCAAAAATTTAATAAATTATAAAATTTAATGCACATTCTTGACTTAGAATCACTATCATGGTTTTCTTTAATTATAATATATTTTTTGCGCATTTGTTATTAAAGCTGCATTTTTAGAGAAATAAGGGAACTGAGTTTCAGTTCAACTGTTTTTGATTCCTGTCTTGTACTTTTATGCTTGTAGTGGTTTAGAATCCCTTTAAATTATAGCTCCTTCTTTGATTAGCTGTCATTTGCAAAATTGGCCATTGAGTAACAAACAAATCAATTAATGAAAAAATAAATTTATGTTAAAGGAAATGCACGAAATTGCATTTAAATTTTTATAATGTAAATTGTATTACTTAAAAAAATTTATTCTGCCTCAAAGAAATTTAACCAAATATTTATCATATATATATTTCAGTAGCTGTTTTTCTATATTGCAAATAGAAAATATGCATTTTTATATATTGACTATAATATGTATAAAAAAACATTTTTATTAAGATAATTTTTTCATTATATATATAGAAAATTAAATGGAAAAATGAAAAAAATTGAATCTGCTTCTGTAATAGTAAAGTATTTTACATTAAAATTTTAATTTTCTGAATATTTAATATCTAAAAAAATTTATATGGTTTCTAAGGATATAATAATCTTATCTTTAATTTGAAGTTCTAGCATAGTTTTACACACCACTATCTTCTATATAGTTCTTTATAAGCTTGTGTAAATGCTACTTATTTTGTAACTGTTTTGTACATTCAGCATTAATATACAGTCATTCAAAAATGCTAAAGTTAAATTACTAAACACTTATTAGGACTTAGAATGACCCAGTTGTACTAAGTATATCAAAGAATGTTTTATTATTCTGAGTTTATATTTTAATATAAAATATGTTCACACAATTTGACTTGGATTTAGTTAAAAATTTTTCAATATTTATCAAAATGTTTTTTTTTTTGTTTGTAATTTTAAAGTTTATTTTTTATTATATTTAGTTAAATTAGAATTATGTAAGTAAATGTGTAGTCTAAAAATTGCATTTTACTCTGGTATGGCTGTAATCCAATAAGAAATTATGAAACCTATTGGAATATAATTATTCAAAGTGCAAGTATTTTTTCATACAATTTTTTATATTTTTTAAATGTGTGAAATATCGGATGTTAAGGATTATATACATTATTCAAATAAATGATAATTGCTGGAATTATTTTGCATGTGTGTGAACTAGAGAGAAGGTTAAAGAAGAGTAACATTTTTATGATATGTTTTAATTATTGTTGTATTGAAAGTTTGCAAAATTCTATGTTAGTTTAAAGAAAATAAGTTTTGCATGTTAATTCCTTGTAACTTTATATAATTGTATATATTTAATGATAATTTTTAGAAACTGTATTTAGTACAATTAATATATAACTTTAGAAATCATTGAAAATTTATTGGTTAGATTAAAGAATATTGAAAGTTTAATTATCTTTCGCAAACATTTTTTTGTAGGACATGGAAAATATGGACGTAAATCTATAGTTGAACAAGTTGAAGATATGATTGAATGTGCCAATCAAAATCAGCACATGTTTGCTCCACCAAAAGTGTCAGTCCGCTTAGCTGCTGGTGTTACTAAAGAATTAAAAGCACTTTTAGATGAATTGAAAGTTGAAGTAATTGGAGATATTGTTAGCTCTGTTACTGAAGAAAATCAGTTAATCAGTCATGAAAACTCTAGTGCAATAGAAAACCATATACAAACTGAAGAGCTTACTTTAGAACAACTAAACTTAAATACTGATGAAGACTTTTGTGAAATTTCTGATGATACTTCATTAGTAAATAGTTTAAATAATACTTTATCATTACCTTCAGATGCTGTTCTTAATTTAGATGTTTCCACGTTCTTAGCCTATGTATCAAATATGACTAATGGACATTGTCATGCAAAATATAATGAAAAACTTTTGATGGACTTGGCAGAAATGGAGCGAGCAAATCCAGTTAAACCTATACTAGATAAATTATTTAAAAGTATGTTCCATAAATTTTTCTTTGAATTAATTTTGATTTAGTATTGTAATAATTATATATTTAATGAGATGATTAAATTTATTAATTTTTTAAACTTTATGTATTGTGATGATCCATGTAAAATATATTAGAATTATAAATTATTTTGGTTGTATTAAAGTTTCTGACATATTTATAAATCTTAGGAATTTAATTTATTCTTCTACATTTTATGAAATTAATGAATAGATCTTTATTTAACAAGGAAAATAGTTAATTGTAAATGCTAAATCTTTAACAATCTTAATTTTAAATGTATGAATTAAGTGACATGTGTTCATCAATAAGCACTTTAATTTGATAAATATTCATTTGTAATATTATATTTCTCAAATCTACAATCAAAATTAGACTTTAAAACTGTTCAACTTAAATTATACCTTTACAACATGAAATAAAATTACAATTAATATTCTTAATTTTTTCTTTGCCATAGTATATTCTTGATTTTTTTTCAGAATTACGTCAGGCTTACACTTACAATTAAAATTTTATTATAGGAAACTTTAAACTAAATTAGATAAACTGTTATATATGTCTATATACATCATAGCAGCTTATTGACTTTCTTCATTGTATTTTTGTCATACATTTTTTCTTTTATATTGTCACTGTGTATAATTTGGAAGAAATCATTTGCTGTTCTTAAAATACTGAAAATAAATTTGAAACATGCATGTATACATATATTGAATTTAAATTCGTATAGTCTTTAAATATTATTTAAATTATTGATAATATTCAAGATTTAGATAAATGTTTTATTATATATATAGAGAGAGAAATATAATTTTCCTAGACTTTCAAAATTTCTGTTTACTTTTATTTTTCTAGTTGCTGAATACCTTTGAAATATAAAATTTAAATCATATAACTTTATTTCATTTTATGGATACATGTGGGCTTGGATAAATTAAAAAAAGAACAATAATAATGAAACAGGGGAATTCTACTACTTAGGATTTGTTAGTATTTTAGTATTATCTGATTATTTTTTTCTCAAAATAATTATCTCTATTAACTGCTGATTATAAGTGTGAAAGAAGTAATTATAAAGAGAAATTAGTTTTAAAATTGTAATGTTGTGTGAGAGAGAGAGAGATTTTACATATGAATTGAGAAGATTAATTTAAAAAAATGGTGTAGATTACGTGCATTCTGTAGGTTTTTAGACATTTTTGGTGTAAGTTCTTAGATAGATTCTACTCTAATCCATCTCATCACACCAAGAGTAATAAACTTAACAAGAAGATTCTAATTAACCTGATTATTTATGGCTATAATATTACACTATTACAAGTTGCTGTTTAAATTTTATTTTCTGTATATCAAATCTTTTTTACCTTTAAAATGAAATTGAAGGCTTAAAGGAAAAATTGCTTATACATTTAATTAATACTTTACAACATACTAAAGCTTCCACTGATGTCATTGTATGTAGCATACTAGGTTTTATTTTACTTCTTGAAGTCTTTGCCTGTCTTAATTAAAGTAGTTTTTTTACACTTCTGATATTGCTTTCTTGTCAACTAAAATGTGCTCTTACACTACATCTTAATACTAGATAAGTTACTTTATTTTAAAGTCCCATGCCATTATTTTAGAATTTTTCTTTTTTTAAGAATTATTTTAGAAATTTCTTAAGTAAAGGTTTTTATTTCAATTTTGTAGAAAGGAATTACTAAAATATGTTACTCATATGGCATTGTTGCTTGAAAGATAAATCCTACTTTGAAAACTACTTAAAATGTTTTTTAGAGGCTAGTGCAAGTGTGTAGAACTTGCTTTCAACAATGAAGGTTTTAGTTTAAAATTATTAGAACTTTACATATTTTTGTGAAATAAGAATCTAAATAAGGTGATTTTGTTCTGGCTATAAAATTTTCTTTATCTTGAAAGATCTAGAAATCATTATTATTTTACTACATGATTCAGATTTTAATGGTTTGTGTTTTTATGAAATTTCAACGTATAGTTTTATCCATTCCCACTCAAGTTTTTATAAAACTTATGTTGATTTTATACCTTGTGAGAAATAGTAAATTACAAAAGGAATATTGCTTCATTTTTATGGATCAAACTTATTTTCAAGAGTTCGAGATTTGTGTGTGTGTGCTTGTATTCTCTGTCACTATCCACTTATTCTTATTTATATGCATAGTGACAATTCTTTATGAAATTTTGTTTTCTGTAAATTTTTTTAATATTTGTATTATCTGTACTATAGTTTCATAACGTGATGAAGAGTTGCTCCTGAAAGAAAATATCTATGAAAAACAACATAAATAGTTGCAACATATAACCTAATACTTTAATTTCAGGAAATCAAAACAAATTTACAGTTTTATTGGACATTAGTTTAATGTGTTATTTAATTCACAAAATTTTTTCTAGCAATTTCATGCCTTTTATCTTGCACTGTCATCTCTCTCTCTCTCTCTCTCTCTATATACATATATATATATATATATATATATCGATTAAAATATGTTCTTATATCTATTTATATGATCTGATTATATTAGATACTCAAGATATTAATTTATTCTTTCTTATTAATGCCTTTTTTATTAAGGTATCTGTTGATTTCAAGGAACAATTATAAGAAATAACAAAAATGTGCCAAATGACATTAATTAAAATATAAAGAGTAGGCATTTTATTAAACAGTTTGTAAACATGCAATTCTTAAAGGGTCTCTAATGTACTGATTATTACTCCTTTGTCCAAAGTGTATGATTTTTGTCTAAATCAATTGCTTATAATAATTTATTATAGTTACCAGGTTCTGGCATGTTATAAGATTATATTCTTGTGTTGGACTTTTATATTGTTCTGTTAAAATAAATGATAGAAAACTCTTTTAATAAATTAAATATGTATTTCAGATAAAATCTCTGCATAGAATATCTTCTATGCTGTGTATATTTCTACAAAAAATATCAATTGTTTTTTCTACATTTATTTTGAAAATGATGATAGGTAATATTTCAATATAAAGAAAAATTCAATAAACAATTATATATATTTTATGGAGCATAGTTTGAGAAATTCTAGCATACATTGATCTGAATGTTAGTTTTAATTATCATTGCTATACCAAAAAAGATTAAAAATTTTGGTATATTTTAATCATTTTCAATATATCAAATAATCATTTTATATTAAATAATCACCTATAACAAAGACTTGTTATTTTATTTAAAGATTTACTAGAAAAGCTTGTTGTAGATATTTTGTGCAACTTTTAATTATTTCTAAAGAAATTCTTATGCATGTTTAATTTTTTTTCAGTTGTAAAAAAGAAAAAATGCTTAAATTAGCATGACTACATTTTTATTTATTAAAATAATTTTGTTGATGTGAAATCTTTAACTGTATTTTCTTTATTTATTTAAAATATTTTTCAGAAATAATATTTATATAATATGTTTAAATCATTATATTTTAAACTATTTTTATAGTAATTTTAGAATTAAATTTCATGTAGACAGGAAACTTGTTTGTTGTGAAACTGCACATCGAGATTTCTTGGAAATTCTTTCAACAGTTGGTGGTGAAAAAGAAAAAGAGCGGGCATCAGAATTTTTGAAATTAGTTGAAGTAATTCCAGATCAACCTTCTTCTAAGGCTCTTTATCTTGAGAAAACTAGCAAAATAAAGGAAAGATCTAAGGTATTAATAAAATTTATTATTGCTAAAATAATTTAGTGAATTTATGCAATAATCAGTTGTATTATGTGTGAAGAATCTACATTACCTGATTTTTATTTATAGCCATGTGGATATAAAAGAAAATGTACATATCACATTAACAGATAATATATATTAAAGCTCAAAATGTATTGCTCATATGCAGAATAAATAAGGGAAATCTATAATTTAAGAATAGGATTTTTAGTATTGAACAAAAGAGAGAGACTTCATGTGACAAATGAAGTGTCTATTGCTTTAAAAGTAATCAATGAAAATATTTAATCATTTCTAGTTCTCATTGCAAAAAAGGATTCATTTTTTACATATTTATTTAACTTAGTTTTAGATGTGTAACCAATTTATTTATGTTGTTTTTGTATAAGTTTAAGTTATGAGAAGTAAAATTTTATGCAAATTTTCAACATAAAAATGCACAATGAACCATGAATTTTACAAATTATATATTTTATTTGTGCAATTTTGGGATCTGTTGTTGTCATGTATTCTTAAATATATTACTTGAACTAGCTATTTAATTGTAGAATAATTATTAGAAACTGCTGTTTCATTTTTTTGAGAAACATTACATTTTATTGGTATTAATTATTCATTAATTCTTCATAAACTTTATCATGAAAATCTGATAAATGTATGTAAAAATGTTTTTGTTCAAATGAGTTCTCTCCTGTTTATTATTATTATAATATCTATATAAATATATATAAATTTTATATTAAAATATTTTAAAAATTTTTTATATGCCAGTTTTTTGTGCATGCATACTTTTTATTAAATATTTCTGCAACTTTTTTGTGGTAAAATACTTTTAGGCTGTATATTAATATTTTATTTAAATATTAATTTGATTTTTCTAAGCATTTAACAATTTTATTTTACTATTCTGAAGTAATATTGTTATGTATCATTAGAAATAGCAGGTGCACACAAATGCTTTTGCTATATTTTATTCATACTTTTTCCATTTCATATCAGTGTGCTTAATGAGCCAGATTATTGAGTTTTATGAAATCAAAAATAAAATTTTCACAAAAAGTAATTAATGTAAAATTTATGTGAACTTTAAAAGTAATTATAGATGTTAAATTTAGTTCATTGCATTCAGTTTGTTTACCATCACACTATAATGTGGTGCAGATAACTAGCAAAATTCTTCTAAACTCCTGATTTTGATTTCTTCTAAATAGCTTTAAGCTGGTGATGGTTTTGGGATCATTTATGTAGGTTTTTTAAACCTCTATCAGTTCTATGAAGAAGTCCTTTGTTCTATATGAACTATACCTTTTTTTGAAATCTGAGGTACTTTAGATTAAAGGATAATTATATTTTTTAAATTGGGACATATCATACATCAAACAAAGTGTTCATAGTTGTTAACTTGTACAGTTTTGCCGTATGGTTTTTAAATGAATAGTTGAGTCTTATATACAGTCAACAAAAATTGTATGAGTTGTCAAGTGAATGTAATTATAAAGCTTACTATGTAGTTTGGGTATAATTGGTTGAGAATCATAAGATTTATATACTGTAGACATATAAAGAGACCTGAGAAACAAAATGTTATTTATTTGAGATAATATTTGTTTTTAAAAAGAAAACTTATGTTGATACAAATAAAGTCATTTTTTATGCTTGTGAAAATCTCTTTCATCTACTTTCAATTTAGTTTGATTCTAACTATGATGTTTATTGAAGAATCCATTTGTTCTATTAAAGTTTAATGAAGAATTATTTAAAGTAATTATATACTTTATAACATGTGCCAGTGTCTTTAAATTAATTAATTAATACAATCAATCGGCGTACATAACACTTAAATTTTTTAACTTTTGTTTTATTGAAAATATTTCTTTTTTATAAATTGCTAAACTATTTAGCATTATTTTTCAATATATGTATTTACTACTGTATTTATTATTATTTATTATATCAAAATATAGCAGAGTTTCATTCCCAAGCAAAAATCTTGTTGATGGATATCATGTTCACATTGGTAGGAAAATTTAAAAATTGTAGGTCTTAAAAGTTTTGGATATGCATATCTTTAATAAATGTTGCATAGTTGTGTGTGTGTTTGCTATTCAAAATTCCAAATCAATTTCCCATTTCAGGTTGAAATATTTCTGGATCATGAAAAGTCATTTTATTGATAAAGGTATCCAAATAAAAGTGAGCTTCATTCTAAGCAAGATCATTGATGTAAACTTCAAATTCCTGTTCAAGACAATGCTGGTCTTGAATAATAATTTGTCAACCTGTCATTTGATTTTGAACTATTGTGCATTTGTTTTATGGATTTCTCTAAATTATTTTAAAGCACTGTGTTTTTTCAGTATTTTCAGGTATTTTCATACTTCCTCAATGACCAATATTGTCAATGCTTTCATGAGAACATTCCAGATCTCTTAACTTTTGACTAAATTGTTTGATTGTTCATTTGAACAGTGTTTGTCTGAACAAATTTGTTACTTGAATAATAGGCATAGTAATGGACTCAAAAAATAGAGGATAATAAGCATTATATATAACCTCTGAAAAGCTATACTGCAATGTTTTCACTAAAAAGTGCATAATAGCAATAAGTGTTTTCACATTCAAGAAAAAAACTAAATCTTCATATACCTTACATTTAACTGTTAAGTCTTATCTTGATCAATTATATATATTCTTAATTTTAATTTTCATATAATAAATGTGAAAGAATTTAACTTATATTAGAATAGTTCATCTTTTAACTTGAAGTTCATAGAATATTTTTTAGAATTGAAATATGTTCTTTAATGAGTATATAAAAGTTTCTGATATTAATACCAATAACAACTGTGTTTGAATTTTTTTGACAGGAAAAAAGAGACAGTAAAAACTTTTGTTTAAAATTGAACAATTATGTAATTTCATGGATTTATTTTATAGATTGTTTTTGGTACTGGTGATTCAATAAAAGCAGTTACTGTGAGTGCAAATTTTGGATTTTTGCGAGCTGCTCAATCACAGGTAAATGTATTTATAGCATATGTTTATTGCAAATTTAAAAGTTATATATAACATGGAATTTTTTTATATATTTGTGAAAACTTAATTTTAGTACAATGAGGAAATTCTTTTAAAAGCTATAACTGTCGGTGATTGGTATTATGCTAAAAAAAATTAGTTTACTCTTTTTATGTAAAAGTACTTGTTTGTGGAATTACCGTAATATAAAAGTATAAATAGTTAAGTTTTTTTTACAAAAGAATTGAGAATTATTGAAATTAAATTATTGAGGTTTTTTTTAATGAATAATTTTATTTTTACTATTATCACAGTATAGTAATGTAGTCTTAATATGGAAAATTTTATTTCTATTCTGTAAATTCATTCTAGATTATTGATGAATGAAATTGGCTATGTACAATATGCATGGGATAAAAGAATTAAAGTTTATTATAACTGGTTCTACACTTATTGAAAATATCAAAAATTAATTAAATAAAAATTCAAAAAATAATAAATATATTATAATTATATTCTATTGTTTTCTGCATTATATTAATATTTTTAACTACCAAAAATTTTCATATTGTGGATCTGTGATAGTCAAACTAGTCATTAAGTCCTTATCATTTAATAGTTATTCCAATTTTTATGCTGTATAACTTCAGAGTAATCATCAGTATAACTTCAGGGTAGAAAATATTATTATTAATTGACATACAAAAATGATGTAGAGCAAAAAATACTATCCCTGCTGCAGACTAATTAACATTGTTACTCTAAATTTTAAACTGTAAATCTGAGTCGAATAAATTTTTAGGGGTACAAAAAAAGACTATAAAATAAAAAACAATCTGTCATTCAGCCAACATTTAAGTTTTAGAAAAATGATATAGTTAAATTATTAATTTTTCCTTCGATTTATAAAAACTCATCAAATTAAATGTGTAAAACTGATTTTGTCATTTTATCATTATGCTCTTACTTTATTATCAATTTGAAAAAAAAAGAGCTTAATAATTTAAGAACTGTTGAAAAGATACAGTTTATAATCTAATTTAAGAATGTTTGGGAATACCACTATACAGATATTAATTTCATCCTCTAAATGATAATAGTTTTCAATCAAGTCAAAATTTAGAGTTAACATAAAAGTGTTATTGTTCAGTAATCGGAAAGGGCGTTGGTTACTTTCATTTTCATCCTTGTTTAATTGTGCTTCAAATGTATTTAATATCTTAACATTTTATTCACAATTGCATTGCTATTTTGTATAATTTTATGTATTGATTTATGTATCTGTAATCTGTTATAATCATATTTATCAAAGGGGTATCATTAAATTATTTTTGACTCGTATTTGACATTATCATATATCTATTCACCTGAAAGCAATATCTTTTATGGTTTTATTTATTAAGATGAAATCAAAATATTTAAGTTGGGTTATTAAAAAGATGTAAATATTTGTTGCATTTACATTTATTGTAAATATTTTTAATGCAACAAAATTTATTTAACATGTATTCAATACCCATATGATTTTCTACTTATAACATTTTCTATTTTTCTAAATAAAAAATTATTTATTTTATATTTTCGGTAATTGTTTTCTCCAAAAAGAGTATTTCATAGAAAAAGTATTGAAATTTCTGAAACAGCTAATAGTGATGAATTTTTTTAAAATCAATACACACTTCTAATTTCTGTTCTGGTTTTATAATTATTATGCTGATTATTTTAACTGTAAGTGTTGTATTTATAACTTTAGAAAAAGTCTTCCATACAAATATTGAACCCTAGATAAATAATCATTAGTAAAATGAGTTCATTCATTAATAAATTTTGTGTTTAACTATCTTAGGGGTTGTAAAACAACAAAGTGGAATTTGTGTGAAAATTTCTTAAGGCTTTGCAAAATATAGTTATGATTTTAAGAGTTAAATGATTCTGTTTATTTAAAAAATGATAATAATGGAAATAACAATTAAATTAGAAAAAGTTATAATGAGAATGAAACTGATTTTATCAAATTCATTGGCATTCCATATTGAACTTCATAAAATTTGTTAACCACACTAAAATAGAGAAATATTGAAATCATCTTGTGTAGTTCCATTTACTCATCAAAGTTTATGTAACAAATAAATTAATTACATTTATTTTGGAATAAATTTACAAAAAAAAGTGATTTTAAATTAAGATTTTAAGAATTTTTTATTTAAAAAGCTTAGTTATGCAGCTTTTAGAAGAGGCCCAGTTTAATTAATGAAATTATTTCTGGTGTTTTTGTGTGCTGGAGTTGAAGCCAAATTATTCTGGAATTAATGGACAAAACAAGAAGAATAAGCATAGAAGAATAAACCGAGCTGGTAACCAAATGATTTATGCTCTTGTCTTCAGTTCAGCAGTTTGTGGGTTTGAATCTGACCTTGGGCATGGATGTTTATATTGATTTGGAATTCACTTTAAACCATATGTACTTGTCTAATTAGTCTTCATAGCAAAAAATGACTATTGAGCATTAAAATTTTCTAGTAAAATAGATTGAATTTCATAATAATTTCTTTTCAATATTATACACTTCTATGGAAGGCATTTTAAGCATCATATCTGAATTTATTGTCTTGCCAAATTTATTATCTATATCATATTTTATATATGAAATGAATTTTTTGTTGTTTTTTCATATAAATATAATTTAAACAACAATTTGCTTATTTTTTTGCAGGGTATAAAATTTGTAGCATTTTTACATGAGTCAAGAGCTCTCACAGAGTGCAAGGAGCTTAAAAATGAAAACAAGCAATGATGTTACTGTAAATTATTTTTGTTTGCAATAAAAATATTTTAATTTATGTTGATTTATCTATATTTTTAGGACCATATAAAATATTCATTTTATCTTTTCAATAAAATTTTTAAAACTTCTAGTGAAATATATTTTGTTTTTCATTGAAATATTGGTATATATTTATTAACACAAATTCACATTTTCCAATTTACCATATTTTTTTATTATTTATTTGAAGATTAAATATTATACTAAAAATCAAATTAATATTTATCATTTTGTTTATACTGGAGTTCCAATTAAAAATATCATTTGAAATTCTGTTAACAATCTAATAATTTGCTGTTTTATAATGTATTATTATAAGGTTAAAAATTACTGCTATTGTTTACAGATTTTACTTAATTTTATATTATCTTAAATATTTAAAATTAAAGAATAAAAATGTATCAACCACTAAATTCTGGTTTACCACTTATATAAAAATTTATAAGTGATAACTGATTGGTTGAGAAAACATTGGTAATTATTATTAATTGTAAATATATTACTAATTTTATTTCTGTTTGTAAATATATTATTAAGTGTAATATATTATTAATTGTAATATATAATTAATTTTAAATATATTATTAATTGTGTTTCTGTTTGGAGGCAAACTTTTTCAAATGAAAAAAGAATTACCTAATTTTTTTTTAAATTTAGGCCAATAAAAATGAGTTTGAATTAATATTTAATTACTTTGATTAAAGAAGTTTTCAGTTGCTATATTATCATATTTTAGTTTTAACTTTAAATACTTGTTAAGGCTCATGATCTAGTAATATGGAAAGTAAAAGCTGTCTCAATTTATTCTTATTTATATTTGGTTCTTAATTCTATATAAATTACTTGAAAATTAATGTCACAGGTGAGGCAGCACTGCTCTATTCTTCAGCAGTTGCGTGAACTTGTTTTATTTTTCACTGACATCGGTTTTGTTATGAATTCTTGTTCTTACTAACTAGAATAACAGGTGATTTAGTGTTATCACACACACTGGTCATGGGAAATGGTTATGTGTTTTACTAATAAATGTTTAATTTTATAAATGCTAGTCTCATCTTTCTGTAAATTAAGAACAAGTCTTCAGCCAACTTGAAATAGGAATATGATTTTTGTCAATACGATGAATAGACAAATTGAAGCTTCATCAGGGAAATGTTTAAAATAATGATGAGATGGTAAAAAAAAATATTTGAATAAGTTTTCATAAAATTTAAATAGATCTTAATGGTATAACATTAATAGTTAAAAAAATATTAACATTTCTTTTTGATATATTTATATTGCTGGAAGAAATGTTATATTTATGATGTTTATTGTAATGTACAAATAAAAATATAATTTTTGACTATAGATATCTTTCATGTATTACTTACTATTGTTTTAGGTTGAGTACATTGTTATTTGCATCCAATTTTATCACTTAAAAATTTATTATTGATAAAAATTTATTAATGACAAAAAGGATTCGTTTATGTAATTTACCGTTTATGGATTCTGTGTTATTATAATGTTGTATTCTGTTTTATCACTTATATAAATATTTATGAGTGATAATGTTGATTGGTTGCAAAAACATTATTGGTTCTAAAATTGCATTAATTTTGGATTAATTTAATATATAATTAATGCATGTACTGTTATATATAAATTTAGTTAAATGTGATGGAAATATAACTCACATTTAAACCAATAAAGGTTTAAATGGGATTTATTAATAAAAATAAATCTGAATAATTTAAAACATTTCTGCACTGATGGTTTACAGTATAGCAATGTTTTAAATGTTAATTTTATGGTAATGATTATGGTAACATAAAAATTTGATATGATACATATTTCTGAAAAGATTCATTTGTCTTATTGATCATATAATACATTGGTGTTCACACATTGACCACTCTCCATTTGATAAATGTGGCATGTTGCTCATGTCAATAAGGTTTGCTTAGAGGATAGGAAGAAAATTATGTCATCCTCTTTTCCATTTCAGTAATGCAAGTACTAATTAAAAACATTTATTACTTCATTGCAAACTTAATAGTTTGGATTAATAAATTTTTTCAAAGAGCGAGCAAGGTTGATCTAACATACTTGTTGCATCTCGGGGATTCTTCTCCCTCATGAAAAATATTTCCTGAAGTAAACTTTAGAGCACCTCTGACGTTCACAGAAGAAATTTGAGATTCACGATACAAAACAAAATATTTACAATTAATATTTCTGTCATTGTACTAAATTGGATTACATTTTCAGTGCTCAATAACTAGAAGAATAATATAAAAAATGTCAAATTACAGATTAAATAAAGGGATTTTTAAAAGTTTGATTTCTTGTGAATGCTGCTGAGGCTTTAATTTTTATAAAATCCGAATGCAGTTGTGAAGAATATGAAATACTGCGAGCATTTTAAATTAAATGCTTCGTTTTTTTCCATAAATTTTGCTTTTGTGTTCTTTCATTTCTTGGCTACATGGTTAAACAAAATATTTTTTTAATGTTTCCCTGAAAGGTACATGCAATAAATAATTTTTAATATGACATTTTAGTTGAGCGAATGTAGATGCTTTATTTGTGACTGACACAAGATATGAAATGAGGCCCAATGCTTTGCTTATATATTCGAGAAAGAATATTTTGAAATAAGTCTTCGAAACATGAAATAAATTAGAATACTTATATGAAATCTTTGAAAAAAAATTCTAAATACTTTTGTAATAAATGTTTATATTTGACATTTGTGATAGAACCAACAACCACTATTAAATCACGGCGCTTTTATGCAGTTACTGTACTGTTTGTGTATAATTCATTGCACATCATTAAACGCGTTACTGTCTTAAAATATATTTCTCATATGTTATGATCTTATATACTTAATAGTGTCTTCAGAGTTCCGTATAAATATGACTAACTATTCTAACTATAATGTTAGTTATTACCAACAAACAAATTTATGCTGAATATCAAGCTTAAAATGTAACATACGTAAAACACATTGATTTATCAGGTTTCTTCATTCTTGAAGTAGGATTGAACTCTGACCCGTCATGTCATAAGTAACTTCAAAATGTTGTCTTAATTTAATAAAATTAAAAGTATATTTTTGAAGCAATTTCTCCAAGTGATCCCTTTTAACTATCTTAAAATCCCATATTAGGGCTTCTGGGTTATAGAGAAGAGTTGGGTCTCTGAAATATATCGTTGATCATTTTCTTGAGTTTCCAAAGTATATAAACTACCTTGTGATTCCTCGCCTTATATTTACATAAATCTAACTTAAAATAACTTCAATATCATCAGAGCATAAAAGATTGCATCAAAAGTAGTTTCCACTTTTCTGTTATACCGTCAAAGGAAAAGAAAGTCACTGATTTCTTATTGAATGAAAATGAATGTAATAAATATTTATATTTCCACACAGTCTTGATCGTTATCGTGTTGCATTGGAATTAATTTTTTAAAGTAAAGTCCTTAAAATAATTGTAAACATAGATAATAGACCGCATTGTTGTTTTATGCTTAAGTTATACATGCGTGTAATTATATGACTGGAAGACTTGTTCAAGCATGATTATTTGGAGGAGATGCTTTAAAATAAGATCTTCAAAAGTAAACGTTGTCGTTTTCGGTGCTACGCCAGCTTTTATATTAATATTTCATGTTGAATAATTATAATATTCGACAATCTACTTGTTTCTTTGGCTAAAAATTGGCAATCTTTCAAAGGAATCTATTTCAGTGTTGATTTGTTAGCAGCAGAATTTTTCAGTTACCAAGCTTGTTAGAAAACTGATAGCGATTTTTCAAACACTTACATCATCAGCAATGTGTCGTATCTTCGGAATTTCCTATAGGGAAACCTTTGGTATAAATAAAATTTCTTCAGAATTCTGTCATAGATTCTTGTTTTGGATTGCCGCTAAACGGTAAATTTTGCAAACGATGGATAGTTAAATGTAGACCTGCAATTTGAAGTGGGCATCAAACCCATGATCTGCTGAAGTAAAGGGCCAGAATGCTAAACATTTGGTTCTTATCTTGGAATCAAATACTTATTAATCCTAGATATCTAGGTGTAGGCACATCATAAAAATGTCGAATTTATGTCTTGGCAGATTTGGGAAACAGGGTTTTCTTGAACGGCTGAAACAATCTTTTAATCTTAATTTATTAAGGTAAATTTGTTATTGTGTAATTTGGATTGTGTGCTTTCATTTCCTTTCTCTACCATTTTTGCTTAAAAAGAGAATGGTTCACTTAAAGAGATTTTCGCATAAAAAGAGTAAATGTAAATGCAATAGCCATTTATCATTCTTCATATATATTTTCAAATTCTTGAAATTGGTACAGGAGTATATTCAAAGCTTCAGGGTAGAGCAAGATTATGAATATAACTACATTCATAATTATATGTTGTTTCCTCTATTTGAGAGTTTTTAAGATTTAAAATTTTTAACATTTTTATTTTAAATACAGTTAACAAAGATGGTATTCGTTTTATTCTTTTAAAATGATATGAAATTTTAAATGAAGACTTAGTCTAAAAATATAAATGTTAAAATATTCTGTTCTAAATTTAACTATTACAAATTTTACAATGAAACATGCAAATTCAGAGCAGAAGTGGTAGCTGAATGGTTAGTGAAGTGGTCTTCAGCTCAACAACTTGCGATTTCGATTCCCATTTTGGTCTTGAATGGGAATCGAAACCACAATCTCTTTGTAGTAGTTCAAATATATCATTTAAAATTGCAGATCCTAATCGAACCAGAACGTGTGGGCAAAAATTGGTTAGAGCGATACGCAAACCAAACTATAAATTCAGGTTTTCCAAAATTTATTCTTAAATACTTTGTGTACCAAAAACTTGTAAAAATTTTTAATTCAAAATCCTAAATATTACTGAAGGTACAATAATTTGAATTTTTCATAGTATTAATCAAAATAACCTACTAGTGAAACTTATCATATTGTTGGTATTCATGTTTTTCATATTTCTTAAAAATTATGAATATTAGATTTTATTGACTCTAGGAGATAATTTTACGCATCTCGGCATATTGAGGAAAATTAAAATTTGCTTACGGTAATTTACTTTCACATTTGATCCATAGTTTTGAATACTGATACTATATTCCTCCAAATATTCAAATTTGTATAAGCCAATTTTTCTGTACATTAGTTTATAATTTTGAACATTAAAGTTCTGCTATCACTATTGTATATTCAAGTACCATGGTATTGCGAAACAGATGAGTCAACTATTTTCAGTGTGACTTTACCTTCAAATTGCTAAGCTTGAATAGATTATGTTAAAAATAAATATCGTGAAATTTGTTGATTTGTAGTCCTTTGTCTTAGGTGGGGAAAAAAAGCTTGACAAACACAACTGATTATTGGTCTAAACTTTGAAACTTTAAGTTAAAAAAAATTAATTAAAGATTATAAATTGTGCTTGAATTTCAATTTCAGGAGCCATTTTGGCTCATGAAATAATCGCCAAAAATGCGATTTAACTGGTCTGCTGCGCTCGTCCAATTGCAATTCCAGAATTAAATGTTTTCTCTTTTCTCAGTTTACTGTCCAACAATTTCAGTATAAAGTAGACTTTATTTGGTGTCAACATTTGTTTTAAATACCAATGAGAAAGTTAGACTTTTTTTTAAATGCACTTATATGAAACTTTTTTAAAGTACGATTTATGTGCTTTTTTGTTTTTATTCCGTAAAAAATATAAGCAAAACTAAGTCTATCAGGATCATTCTTACATTTTTGACAGGAAAATACTAGTCATTGTAAATATTTCCAAAACAAATAACTTTGTTGAAGAGATAAGCTGAATGATTACAATAGTATCAAAATGTCATCACAACAGTTTATTCACATTTTCCTCTTGAAAGGATGTCGAGGACACTTTCCACTCTGTATTGTGCATTTGTAATTTCACTTTCACATTTTTGTTCACACATTTTTCACACACATTTCACTTTTTTATTTCAAACTTCATTTTAGTTTCACATTTTGATTTCCGTTTCCTTTTATGCACTATAAAAATATTGCGTAATGTAATATAGTATAGAAAAACGTATGATAAATTTCACTTCCGAACTGAAATATGAGCAAAATTGATGTTTTGAATTCTTTATTTTTTCGGGTTTTGAGATGAAAAATTAATTCATACTTATAATTAATCTTTATTTCAGGAGTTCGAGAATATAAATCTTCAGGTAGCTCTAGTTGTGTAATTGTAGATATTATTTGTTGTGTTAATTTCAATCTTATAAGAATTCCAATTCAAAATCCTACATTTTACTGCAAAAATAATATTTATTTTAAATTTTTTACAATGTAAACAAAAACTACCTCAATTCATTGATCACATTGTTAAGAAGGTATTCATACTTTTCATATTTCTTAAAAGCTTGACACACTAAACTTTATTGATTCTAAAAGGTAATTTTTTTTCGGAATGTTGAGAAAATTCAGATTTTTTTGCTTATTATCATCTGAATAAATAAGAATAAGAGTTTTAATTTGAAGACACATCAATAAAGGGATCATTGAATTTTAGTCAACAAAATTTAAATTAATCCCCATTCCCCATGTGTTCTGAATTTGAATCCCTGGATTCAAGTAAGCTTTGATTATATTTTTCCCTATTTTGTCAAAAAATATCACCCCCCACTAATCATTTTATTAAATTTTATTCCAATAGTCTCTAGTGGCTCATGTTTCGGAGTCAAACAGCATTGTTTAAAAGAATTCGCAATACATATTTTTGTTCATTTTTTATTTTTAGAGTTTTAACTGAACGTTTAAAATGTTATAACTTAAACTGGCGAATGTAATTGTTTATATTTTTAAAAAGGCGACAAAACTGTTATCAAAGATAATTTTTGGGGTTCACGTGACATCAAGGTAGGACACATCTCACCTGAGAAGAAGGCCTTAAGTTTGTACCTATCCTTCTATTGACCAACGAACTAAGTACGAAAATTTATCAAAAGACTGGGGAATTTTCTGGTTTTCCTAATTTTCAACATTTGGAAACGGTTTACGATGCATAAAAATTTTCTAGAAAAAAACATTCAGTGCATATATATATCGCAAAGTAATACATAGGCAACAAAGTTTAAGTTACCAGAATGAACAACAAAGAATTAATTTTTCTAAATTTCTTAACTGTTAATTATTTAAAACAATTTTCTATATACATTGGGAGAAAATTAAATAAAAAAATTTTTTAAAATACTAATTTTTTTTAAATTAAAATGTGAAAAAATGAGGGGAAAAAAACGATGTGAAATTATTATTTTTTTTTATTATTCATCTTCAATACACCAGTTGGAACTATTGGGTTGTTCGGAAAGTAGTTTCGTTTTTTCTACATGGATCAGCTTTTTGCTACTAAAAACCAACTACTTTATGACTGTGGAATCGTGCTTCTACCAGAAAGATGGTAAAAGCTATTGGACTAGAATGGACAATGTGCATTGCAATACAATATTTATTTGCTGCACGTTTTTCATTTTCATGAAAAACGAAATTACTTTCCGAACAACCCAATAACATAAAATGACATAATTAGCTTATATATTTATATAATTTCTATATTATATATTTATATATATATATATATATATATATATATATATATATATATATATATATATATATATATATATATATATATATATATATATAATACGAAGAACATTAACCTGAACATATAGTCAAGTTATTTTCATTTACGAAAAATGTTTTACCTGAAACGAGCTTATTATCCGTTACTTTGTTGATATAATAAAATTTTGATAAAATAAGTTATTTTAGGTCATATCTAATTTAAGTTTTTCTTTAAAATATTTTGTTTTGTGTCGTCATTAGAAAATTTACATTCCTTTGAGCTGTCAGTTAAACATACTAGATTGCAGAATTTTACGCGACGGTTGAGAGCTATTTTAATTCATTTTTATCAGCTTTACGATTGTCCTTTTTTAGAACGTTTTATATGTTTATATAAGTTTTCTAAGTTAGGAGAGATAAAATTTATTGTTTCAACTACTTCATAAAAATCTTTTAGTTTTAAAATCCAGTGCTGTAAAATTATGGAAGAATATTGTAAGAGAAATCTATGTTATTGTAGAAAAATAAATGTATTTCAGATTTTTGTTAATATTTATGTACACAATCTTTCTAAATGTTGATATATATAATATATATTAATTGGTATTAGTGTTCTTTTGAAAATTGAAAGGGATTTTGTTGTAATTTTTTCAAGCAATTTCGATATCGGGAAATTTTTTTTCCTTGTTTATCTTAAATACTTTTGATGAATATAGTTGCCACAAATGCTGTCTAATCAGACATTTTCCTAGTACGTTTTGAATAAAGGGAAAGTATTTTAACTAAACTAAACTCCATGGCACGACAGCCCATGTGGGCCAAGGCCTACAGTGCCCATAACTGTTTTCATGACTGAGGTCCCTGGGGTGCGAAGCATGTGTCCCAGTTAGGTGGTCAGCCTAACGTAAGACCCCCAGTGTTTAGTTCCCAAGCATGCTTGGTACTCAGTTAATCGACCCACTGAAGGGATGAAAGGCTGAGTCAGCCTTGCCCAGTCCGAGGATCGAACCTCGGACCTGTGTCATGGGAGCGTGAAACGCTGCCACTAAGCCACCGGGCTCCGAAAGTATTTTAAGCTTGCATCAAAATTGTAAAGCACCATGGTGTTGAAACCAGTTTATGATGCCACAAAATGAAGAATTTATTTACATGAAATTTAACATGTAAATAAATTATCAAATATATAATTAAGCTTTCTTACTAAGTGGAATAAAACCTTCATGCTATGTGCAATGAAATAAAAAAATATGTTTATGCAATTAAAATCTCTAATTTGTGAAAGAGATTTAGGTACGATGAAAGACATTCTCATGTATCTAAAATTCTACATATGAGATAATAATCTCTATTGCTAAGATCAATTCTTATAGGAAAAAAAAATTCAAAACCTAAATTCAAGAAAATTTCTCCAAATATAATCACCGGATTATATTATCATTAAAATGATTATACAATCCGTTAATTACTTAGGAATAATAACTTATAAAAATCCTTTATCTATATTACGATTCGGGATGAGTTCAGAGTAAGTTTAAAGTAAATCCATGTGCTGAACTTGAAAAATAAACTTGAATAGCTTTATGAGCGACTAAAGATGTTTTACTTCTGACATAGGATTATGAAAGCAGCAGATAATATTCAAGAAAACAGTCAAAACTATGCGTAAGTTCTGTTGTTATAAAAGGAAAATCCATCTTAGTTTAAAACTTGAAAAGGGATGTAGCACAACTGTGGCATGATAGGGTGGGTGTTATATGGTGTATGGCATGATCACGAACCAATGAAATGGGCAAAAACAAATTGCAATAATTAAAAAATTTTGAGAATGGTAATTTACATAATAATGTTTTATAAGATTGGTTAAGATAAGAAAAATGTATCCCGCAGAAGGAATTCCTAGATTTAAAAAAAATGTTTTACAGTTTAATTACATTTCGGCCCATTTTTGACGCATTTGTTGTTATCCTTGTTTATTTATAGCAATAACAAATATTGAAATAAGCAATTTTTTTGTACAAATTAAATAAAAATCATTAGTTTGCATGATGCTTTTTTAAATTCTTTAAATGGTTTCTAGCATAATGAAACTTTTCATAGTTTTTATTTATTTATCAATTCATAAAAAAAATTATTAATTTTATTCAATAAATTAAATCATCTAGCATTCTTCATATGACTTAAAAATTTCATTTGGATTGATTACGTAATGCGTAATATTATTTTTTCTAAAAATTTTTCGTTGAAAATCTATTGTCACTAATATTTCCTCTTTTCAAGTGTCTACAAAATACGGTAAAAAGTATAACGACCTAGCAAATATTCACAACTGTGTATTGATAAAGAATAACCGTCGTAGGAATCATAAGTGGAAATTACGCTCATAAAACTGATAAAAGACTGTTTACAAACCCACCTAATTTATAAGAGCGGGGAATACCTTTGTGTAGCATTTTTTTTGTATATTTAATTATTATATATAAGGCTTGCTATTATTAATCGGAGAATCAGAGTTATTCACTTCATTTCTTAAAATGAATTGTCTACAGGTTCAGAAGCTGCTCATTATTATCGTTTTATTTAAAAGAGTTTTTTCTAAAGAAGATATGGATTTTTCTTTATTAGATGAAGAGGTTGACGATTTCGAAGAATGGTTGAAGGAAAAAGTCCGAAATCACGAAATTTTCATTGCTAATAAAACAAACGTAAATACAAAGTCGATATCATTATCAGAGTACGAGACAAACTCTTATGATGATAATATCGGGAGTAGCACTCCATTTAGTTCAGAGAACTCCAAAATCAGCGAATCTTCTTCAATTAATTTAAACGAAAAAAGTCGTGATTCCAATGAACAATTTCAAGACTCACAGACTCATTCAAATAGCTTGAGTCAAATTACGTCGAAAAAGATTGATGATGGTAACCGAGCATCCTCTGAATACATTGAAGAACAAGGTTCCTTAGAGACTTCCAAGACAGAGAATGCTGTTGAAGAAATACTTTACATTCGACGTGGCGTGGCAGATTCAGCAGATCCAATCCCAGCTGTTCTTGACGAACTACTACACAAAGAATCAAGCCATAGAAACAATAGACCGAAAGCTGGCAGAGTGAGGAGGACACCTTACGAACCACCCACTGAAGAAGGGTCGAACAGGGATGAGTGCCATCGGGCAGTTTTATCAGAATCCCAACAAATATGCTCGTCTGGACCGCAATACAACATCAAACCTTACAACAGCTTTGAATATGCTGAGAAACTCAGAAGGGAAATGGAAATCAACTCCACAAATCGTGATCCCGAAGATAGCATGTGTAATTACGGAAAAATCCTGGGTCCGAATAGTGCAACTAATGAACGTGCTGTTTGTCCCTTTGAATGGGTTAGGTCACCAAGAAATAAAGACAGACTGCCAGAATACCTTTATGTCGCTAAGTGTTCCTGCCAAAGGTCTAGAGGTGGTGACTTCCATAGAGCTCGATGTGTAGAGATGATGGCCAATATTACTGTTTTGTGGCGAGTTGAGTGTGATGAAATGAATTATGTGTATCAAGTGGGATGGGAAGAAATTCCAGTAGCTTGTGTGCCCATTGGTCGCCAAGTGACAAATTCCAATCTTGGTCATAATCAAGAAATCAGAGATCCCAGATGAGGTATTTTTCATGTAATTAGTATGATTTTAAATGATATATTTTGAATTTTTAAAGAAAACTTTTGATGAAACTAATGCTGTATATTATGACATCAATGACAATGTTTAATAATTAATGCATGAATAAATTATGTCGAAATACTTTTACCAATGATGTATGTGCGTTGTTCGCTTACGTACAGTTCTTATTGCTTATTAGTATTTATTAGTAGGAATTTAATGAAATGCACTCAAAATAATTCTTTTAATATTAGTATAATAATCAATCTGATTTTTGATGAAAAGCTTTACAAATTTTTAAAAGTGTTATTTTAGAGAAAGAGCATGCCTTTAAAATTAAAAGATTGCACATACGTATTTTAAGATTTTCTTGTTGTCTATTAGTGTAGCAAATATCCAATGTTTAATAATTTATTTTAATTTTGTCAAGAGATGTAAATTTATTTTTTCAAATGTGTCTTGCGTAAGTTATATATAATGACTCAATGTACCTTTTAAGTATAATAATTGAATAAAAATTTTAGATTACTTTTTAATTTTTGTAAATTAAAATGCCATGATTTGTTTTAATGAGGAAATCTTTTACACGTGTGTTCTGTAATATATATGATAAGATAATGTATTTAATTATTCATGACATTTATACAATAATGTTCAATAATTATCTTATTATATGATTTATGTTTAATGTCTATTATTTTGCAATGCCTCAATAAGTATTTGTATCTTCCTGTATATACCTGTATATACCTATATATATATATATATATATATATATTGATGTCTTATTATAAAAAAATTAATTAAAATTTGAAATTTAAACACAATTTAAAAATATGATAGCAGGTTGTATTTTAAAATAATAATAAATATTTATGATATTGGCTTTATGAATGCAAATTTATTGTTAAATTCATAATTTTATTTTTCTAATTTTCTTATTTTGTATTAGAGGAATGATTATGAGGCAATATATAAATTCACTTTTTTATTCAGCAAACAATTTTATTTTTGGAATATTTGTATTCCTTTTTCGTGTATTCTTTCAATTTTTATTTTTTTGAAAAGTATTTTTCTCTACTTTTAATCTTTCTTCTGTAGATTTAAGACAAAAATAACGCATATAAAACTGACTTTGTGAAAATCAGTTCTACTTTAAATATATTCGTTTGGAAATAAAGTTTTTAAACTGGATTAAAAAGTTATATTGGTTATTAAAATTATATTTCTTTATTTTAAAGAAAAAAACTATATTTTTTGACAGTTAATGTAATTAATTGCCACAGTTGAAATTAAAACTCAAATCTATACCACATATGATATAGCATTTTCATATTTTAAGATTAATAAAACTCTTTTATAATAACATGGAAATATCATAATTTGTTTAAATGACAGTTTGTTTAATTTATCCTTTTAAAAACGAAATGGTAAATAATGAATTGAATTTGGTAACTAAATTACTTCCGTAATTTTCAGATACGATGAATTTTAAAAGTTCATTTGCTCGTTAATTAATTTTCTTAAACTGTCTTTGGCATTTTTAAGCAGTATTTTTAAGTATACTTGCCTCTTTGAAAATATTGAACTATTTACTTTTATTTCTTCTTAAATACGAAAGATAATATTAAAAAATTAATTTATAATATAGAATCTATATTATAGATACGCGCAAATTTTGGGAAAATAAAATTTGCGAAAAGCTCTATTCAAGTGATGAACAAAGTCTACCTCTTAAAGGTGGCAATTGTTAGTCGTAACAAACTTCAAAAAGAATCACTTAAAGATAACTTTTTAGATTATTTGATAGCATGTGATAGAATTTAGACTTAGTATATACCATTCATAAGCATTGGTTATTTATGAAGAAATTTGATTCTCGTAATCTTAAAGGTCCCATTACATTCCAATAACCTGATAATCTGCATATTGTGGAGATTTTTAGGTATAAAATGAAGTAGAGAGAAGGCAGTGGTGCACACACAAACAGACATGTTTAATGACAACAGACAATTACAACACAAGTAATTACAATAAAATAATAACATTAAAGAACATTTCCAATGATATAAAGAGAGTCACCACATCTACTCTCAACCAAGGCAGAAAGACGTCTGACCAGAATATGCACCGTTTGATCACTAGAGGGCGCACATTTATTCTAGTCAGGAGGATCTATTATGTAGAGAGGGTAGACAGTGATACTTTAATATTCTAACAAAGATGAGGCTGATGTTATGTACTTCCTCATTCTTCCTATTTCGCAGAAATTTCCTTAAAAGGATATCATTTGTTTCATGCTTCCGCATGTGAACGAGATGGTTTTACAGTATTGAAGAAATTTAAACAGTATTAAATCTTGATGGTATATTGTGTACACGTCTACATAATATTCCATAAAAAATTGTCACTCTGCTTGGTTCCATAAGTAAAGTCTGTTATGTTGTATCAATATTTTTTCTTTAAATCTCAGGAAAAAATCACTTTCAGCATTGAATCCATTAACAGCATTGAGGAAATAAATAAGGCCACTTGAATCCATATAAGTGTAAATTTAATTCCCGCCTGCACAACAGCTGGAAATATTAAAAATTACATACGAAAGTACATCATCAATATTATGCTGATAGTTTTTGGAGTCCATGTGCTAATTGGTGACAAATATTGAATTATTAGTTTAAATTTTTTTCATTGTGGTAGGAGGTCCTAACCAATCAGAATTTAGTTTGGAAATTGAGTTTTATAAAAAGAAATTCGAGAACAACCATGTTTGCATAAAATCAATAGTTTCTAGATTTAGTAAGATGAATAATGTAGTTTATGTTTTTTTATATCAAATTTTAGATCTTCTTAATATTGCTAATAGGAAGAATGAAAAATAGAACTCAACAACTATATTTAGTTCAGGTCTACAGTATTCTGAATTGTTAGGTGATTTGAAATACACTGACCTACAAAAGTTAGGGAAAAACATATTTTACTCACAATAAAAAATAACTCTAACAATAAAACTTATAGTTTATATATAAGATAAAAACAAATTTATGAAAATTTATGCAAAAATGCTAGGTACCACTTTTTAGATTGAAAAGAACAGGTATGAATGAGAGAAAAATATGAAAAGGCTTTTGTAAATACGCATGTAATTTTGTCGATTTTCAACTATTTTAGCGTATTCGTTGACAATAGTTAGTGAGGTCCCGCAATGCCTGAAGAGAAGCCGTTTGCCCGATTCGTTAAGGTGACAGACGATCGGATGAATGGAAATGGGGATGTCATAGGCTAACGCGTCACGCAGTGTTGTCCCCCATCTCTGAAATCAATATCAAACTGAAGCTTCTGTGTTCAGAAGGCATGTTCCAAGCTGATCATGAGCTACAACACCTGTAAAAGATCGTTTAATAGCTCTTACGGTCCGAAGAAGAGCAATTTTGTGCCACTTCTTGTTACGGATCACTCTGTAGCATCAAGGAGAAGAATATCCGCTAATACAGTACAAAGAAATTTCCGTGCAGGTTTTTATGCAAGGCGACAAGCTATGTGTGTCCCACTCACCAAATCACAGAGGAGGTCCCGCGTATCTTGGACAAGATAACACGTTTCCTAAACCAGACAACGATGGGCCTCTGTACTTTTTAAAGACGAGTACAGATTTACACTGGAGAGCAATTCAGGACGAGTGCCGGTCTAGAGGAAACAAACCACCAGATACCATCAACCGAATACTATGGAAAGACACAGTTATCGTGGTGATGGAATAGTAGTCTTAGCAGGAATCTGTGGTTACTCTAACATGCATGTTCCAGAGAGGAACTGTGACTGGTGTGAAATATCTGGATAAGATGCTTGATTCATATGTCCTCAAATATGCTGGTGCAATTGGCAAAGATTTCAATCTGATGGATGATAGCGCACTACCTCATCGAACTGCAGTTGATGAGGAATATCTGGTGGGTCTTGGTGTGGAGCGAGTGGAATGCCCTGCTCGATCTTCAGACTTGATTCCCTTAAAGCCTCTGGGACACTATCTTGGTAGACAAGTTACTGGTTTATTGCCTCCTCCAACATCAGTAGGAGAGCTGGAAAACAGCTTACATGTTTAGTTTTCGCTTCAAATTTCGGTAATCGATAATTGAATTGACAGCATGGATTCTTGACGCTGCTAATGCACTGAAGCTAAGTATGGGCCCATCGCTTAATTAAAATTACTTTTGGTTATGTTTCTATGACATCATTTTACATAAAACTGTGATTATCCTTTTTTTAAGAAATGGACTTTTGTAGCCAGATTGCTTTTTTTGTTATAACTTATTTGTGGGTTTTTCTTATGTATTAAACTTATAGGTTGCAATCAATACATACTGGCATTGCGCGCATATTTCTCTATACTTACATTGTCTGCATTCACTCATTCGCAAATTAGGTGCAAAAAACTGGTTGTTCTATAAATTAGTTATTGTAATTACAACAGTACCCTCACTAGAGATGATCATCCAAATGGCATACAAGAAAAATATAAGGTGATTCAGTCCAAAAAATTCAATTTCACCTTAAGTATAAGGAAAGAAATAGACTTTTACTAAGAGCTTTCATTTTAATAGATGCCATTTTAAAATTTAAGTAGTGGTAATCTTCAACAATTTTTTATTGTTTTCTGAAGGTAGGTTCACCCAACTGGACTCGTGATTAAGGGAGAGTTACAGCTTCTGTAGTCCGCAGAGACTTAGAGCACCATAGACAAGCTAATGGTAGAAGAATGATTTTTCTCTAAGGAATGCCTGTTAGCTTTAGCTGGACATAATGGAATGACTTTCAAGGTTTGGGTGACCCTACCAGGAGCTATGCTCCCGTCGTACTTCGCCTATTCCGCCCAGAGTCACCCCCTCGTTACGGTGAGGCAACTAACAGGACTAGTGGGGATAAGAATACTTGAGAATATTTCTGAGCCTGATTTTGAGCATTTATGGATTCTAATTGATAACAAGTCTTCAATCCAACACCTAAGCAATTGGATGAAGGTTGGTGACAGAGCTGGAAGTTCAATATTGAACATGATCTATAAGATCTCAAAGAATTTTGGGATTCATTTTCATTTTCAGTGGATCCCGTCACACATCAGCATTAAGGGAAACGAGATCACTGATTCGCTGGCTGAGGCTGCCTCTTTGGAACCTTTATAATCTGATCTGCCCTCCACCTTTAATGAGGTTTTTACTGAGAGTAAAAAAACGCTTATGGTTGTCTGGAGGGTTCTACCTATTCATAATTGGTATTCTAGAAAATGCCCTGCATTGAGGCGCCTTGCTTTTCAAGGGAACTAGAGGCTTACAGACTTGTATTTCACGCTTCACCAGTAGTTAATTAGGGTGCCTCAAATATGTGCAGAGTCAAAAGACTTTTAGTCTGTGCACAAAATGTAAAGCTGAACAGGTATTGCTTGAGCATATCTTGAGTTGCTTGAATTTTGACTTGTAAAAGGCTTTTTCAAAGCCCCTTATGTTTTGGACTTCCTGGCTGTTTATGGACTTGTGGAGTTGATCTAGTATTGGAATTGGACTATCTGGGATTAGCAACAACAGGTTCATCAACATATTTAATATTTTTCTGAACGTGAAACCAAAATTTTTTGTTGAAGATTTATGTATTTTAGTACCATCTTGAATTTATTAAATATTTTTAATTTATAATCTTAAAATATTTTATTTTAATAGTAAATTTTGTATTTAAATATATAAAAAACTTGAATTTCTACTTCTCCCAAATAAAAAAATATAGATGGATAAGATTCATTTTAATCTAGCAAGTACATAACTTGTTAAATAAATACTCTAAGGAATTTTAGGTAATTCTACTGATCACTCAAAATTTTACTAAAATTTTCCTCAAATATCCCCGGCCATGTATTTTAGCATGATGATCACAAAATATATTTTTATGCTGTTTGAATCAAAAGTTTTTAGAGTCATGCTTCTAGAAAAATTTCGTTTCTTCTCATCGTAAGAATTATTTCATTAAGAATTTCCATTTTGTATTTATTAATCACTACTAAATCCAAAAGAATCTTCAATGAATTGGTCAATTTCCAATTTATTAGTTTTAAATCATTAAATTATGTATGAAAGTTTGTATTTCTACGTATTACTAGCTGTTAATTTTTGTATTAAATTTATAATATGACAGAAGACTTCAACATCTGCATCAGACAAATTTCCAAGTATATGTCTGAAAAATTGCGCAATCATATAAAAATAAAGTCTTGCTGAAGATTCGAAATTAGACTGTTTCCAAAAGAAATGCGAGACATTTCTGGTAATATACGATTCCTTACCATATACAGTTATTGCTAAACTTATAATGTAAAGAACATGTAAAATATTTATCAAAATATTAATACCTTAATTTCGAAATAATCTTAACAATAATCATAAATTACTCATTTTTATATGTATTGTATATTTTAAAATTCGTGCTGGCTATCTGTAAATTGGGTTATTTGTTGTTGTTGAAAATTGTTAAAATCATAATTGTTTCATTTTGTTATTGAACTCGTGTAATCAATTACTTCTTTGCAGTTAACAATACATTATATTTGATATAAGATATTTGATTTGGGAAAATAAAAATATCTCCCTGTGCACCAAGGAATACCACACAGGGCCCAAAAGTGCAACAAATGTACCACATAACAAATCAGAAATAAATCATGAGATGAAAAATATAATAATAAAAATAATAAATAAAAGAAGACAGAGGAAAAAAAAGAGATATAAAAGCAAAAAATGGATTACAGCATGGATAAATTTTTAAAAAAATACAAGTCTCTTTCTTCACTAAGTCCTCGAAAATCGGGGGCCATTTGCTATTCAAGTCTTTACGAAGCTCGTTCCTTTCTTCTGAAACAGAAGGGTATTTAAGAAGAATGCGAGAAAGGTTGTCAATCCCGGAGTTGCACATGCACACGTCACTGTTTTTAATATAAATAACATAATAAGCCATTTCACAAAGCGAGCTGTTTACTACTTCCTCCATTCACTATTTGGTTGAAAATATAGTGAATAAAATTATATGGATAATATATTGCAAATTAATTATTGGATTATTAGAAATTCAGTTTAGTTGAAATAAATTAAATAAAAAAGTGAAACTAAGATAAAAAAATAGTATTATATATATATATATATATATATATATATATATATATATATTTATTTATTTATTTATTTATATATATATATATATATATATATATATATATATATATATATATATATATATATATATATATATATATATATATATATATATATATATGTATATACATATATATATATAATTAAAGATTTTGTTAACCAAATAAGAATATATAAAAAAATATTCGTGTTTCAAATTAGTCAAGATTGATTTTAGTATATGATCTGAAATAATTTTGGTACTTTATTTAACCTTAAATGCGTTTGCTTTATTTTATTTTATTTTTTTTTTATCAAAAGTGAGATTTATTTCCAAATCAGGATTTTAGAGAAATGTGCTATATATTCCTTTTTCTTATTTTATTCTAAATAATTCAGTGACTATACCTATAAAAGAAAATGCCCCAAGAGTTCAGAAGAAGTGGACGCCGAGTGCTCCTTCGGGAACCTTTGATCTGATTTCGTGACGTGTATGTTTAGTGAGAATAGATTATTCATTGGAGAGAGATATATAGACATTTGAGAACTTGAGTAAAAGTGGCGCTTTCACTTAAATATTATAACTGAATTTATTCAACGTGATTACCAATCTCTATTGATAGTTACTGTTTGGTCTAAGAAAAATAAAAGGAAGAAAATTCATAACGGATTGATATAAAGTGATATTAAAAATACTTTTAAATTTCAATCATTTATATATTACAAACTTTTTAAATTGCATTCGTGTGTTTTTTGTAGTCTTTTCACAGTCATAGTGATTAAAAATTGAGGCAGAATTATTGTGAAGTCTGAAAGTTATGAGACGTTTTCAAATTTACTGAACAGATCGTGACACAATGAAGTTGAAATTCATGAAGTTTATTAAGAGATATTGGCAACATTGCTTGTAGCTAAATCAGAGTATATAACGTAAAAGCAAGAAAGCTCCGGTATTTCTCTTGCTGTGTGAAAAAGTAAAAAATAATCGACTTTCTAGTTTGAATTGCCCCAGTATACACAATTGCAGTTTGCCTTTTTTGTGCTTTTGCAGTTCTTTATTTCAGAGTGACCTAATTAACACTGTTTCGTAACTTAATTATAGTCGCTAAAAGGAATGTGAGTTAACGGACAGATTATATTACTAAAATTCAAAATAGTGTTATCAATCAAAGATCTAATAAGTATTATTGCATTGTGTGTGTGTGTATTTTGTCTCAATAGTGCAATTTAAGTGTGATATAGTTTATATGGAAAAAATGCTGGTTTATCTAAACTTTTGTGATAGATATTATTATATTTTATTTGTAAATTTTTATTGGAACTATTGAAAGATCTATATTTACGATTATCAAAATTTTGAGATCTCATTTCCAAATCTTTCATTTAATCGATGCTCTCCTGCATGTTGTTAAAACAAAGTCGATAATTATAAAACATGATTTAACCACAGCATTAATTTCACACATTCAAACATTTATGCACAAATAGTTCAAAAATATAGGTATTGACTTCATAGATCACTTATTTATTTCTCACAAAGATCTAAGAGTCTTAGATTTTAATTTGCTGGAACAAAGTTTTAGATTATTATCATTTCATCTATTTTCATTATTTTGCTGTTTATAATTTACAGAAAAATGAAGCTGAATATATTATTGTTTACCGAGACCTTAGAAAATCACCCCAGAAGCATATATGGAATAAAGATGAGGTATTATATTTATTTTGGTATGTTTAATTTGCGATCTTACTAAAGTTTAATGACTTTTTCCATTTCCTTTTCTCTGTTGGATAATATTAGTAATCATATTTCATTTGTTTTATACTAGCATGCATTGAATAATTGAATTATTCTGTCACTTTTTGAAGCCTCTACTACACAAACATGATTTAAAATGCTTACATTAATGCATTCGACCTTAATGAAATTCATTTGCAAAACTACAAAGGTAATTGCTTTGTCACAGTTACTAATTTTCGTCACTAATTGTATTTCCTTATTTGTCGTAAACAACATTTCATTCATTGATTTTGCCGTGCCTTTCAAAAACTGAGTGTATAAGTCTTACACCATTTTCATGATAGCATAATCTTTAGAATGGATATTTTGAATATATGAAAATTTTCAACACTTAATTAAATAATGTAAATGAATTTAAATGTATTGCAAAATATTTAGTTGATTATATAAAAACGTCTTCGCAAAATATCTGAACTTAATCAAGAAAATTATAAAAGTATAAATTCGAGAATAGTTATATAAAGGAATTTTGTAAGACAATGCATATACAATTCCGTTAACATAAAATCCTAAACTTAGCCACTTTGCATAGAAGTAGATTGTCACTTTCATTATTAATTTCGTATGAAAATCGATGTTTTTTAGAAGATAATTTTTTTTATTTTTAGTAGCATTATAAATTTGAATTTAGAAATACACTAATAAATTAATACTTTTGCTCAAACAATGAAAAATAAATATTCTTTCTGTAAAAAATGCCTATGATCTTCAAAACCTACATTCTACCTTCAAAATTAGCTCGGATATTCAAACTGTGCATTTCAATTTTTATTTCAAATCACCCCTAACTTTTTTACTTCAATGCAAATCTTATCAGTATAAAATAATATCAATGTGCAAAACTTATTATTTCAGATATTATGGAAATCTGATTGTATTTTATCATTATAAAATATTAACAGTATGCAAATCTTATCAGTAAAAAAAATGCATAAAAACACAATATAGGAAATTTAGTGGAAGAAATATTTAAATTATTGTTTTTTAATAAAATTGTTTTTTAATTAAATTAATGTTTCATAATAAATAAGTTTTAGTAAAAGTAAAATTACATTAAAGTGTAATTATTAATATATTGATAAAATAAGGAATATTTAAGTAAAAAAAGAAAAAAACTTTTGTACAGTGTTTTTAATTAAAACATTTTTTCTTGATTACACTTAGAGAAAATCAGTTAAGAAGTTGATTTTGGTAATTTACTTACAATTATAAATCATTAACTTTTTCTAACCTTCGGAATTTATCAAATAATGTTTCATAATAAATGAAAAAGACTTCTCCATGAATAAAATAGAGTAGCACATTAAAAATAGAATTAATCCAGTAAATATTTTATGAGATAGATTGATAAATATGCATTCACTGTACAATTAATTCCTATTCTGATTTTATTTTCAAGTCTTTCGTTCAGTAAAATTGCTTTATAATTTATGGAAGATTCAGATTTTTTTTTCAAATGTATTCCAGCTTGTATCAATATTTCATATTATTCATTTTTAAAGCAAAATTAAAAGAATTAAACACTTGCTATGCTAAAAACCTTCACAAATATTACAAAAATTATTTTTTAAAACAATTTCCTTAATATAATTTTTATTAGAAAATTTACTTTTTTTTCATTCAACTTGATAAATTGTTTGAAAAAAATGAACAAATTTCTCTATTTTTCAAGTTTATATATTTTTGTTTCACCTATTTGTATTTTTCCTGAATTTAAATAAATAATTTCAATTTTCTTTTTAAAAATTTGCGTAAATTATTTAAAATATTTTTTTTTCTTGAAGAAATTCAGAATTAATATGCAACAAAGGTCATACAATATAAGAACTCAAAAATTCAAAATTATATAAAGTTTTTATGATTACTTTTACTAACGATACTCCATAAATAATTTTATTAGGTCAGAATATTTTTGTTTTATGAACAAAATATCTCTGAATTTTTATTTGTTGGTATTATAGTTTTCAATACAGTTGAAAATTCGATTGTTAGTAATCATTGAATATCCCATTGGTGATTGAATTTGGTACAGAAAAAATGTCCAGTCACAAAATTATTCCTTTTCCCTCATTCTCTTTTGCATTTTAATTCCTGTTATTTGCAAATTTTGTTGATTGTTTCGAAACGCACTAGAATTATATATGTAACGAGAAGGGGATTGTTAAATTCAGAAATTTTTAGACATCTAGAGAGTAATAAGAAGCTTCTTAACAAAACTTTATTTTGGTGCTTACGGGTTCCTTTGAGGAATATATTTTCAACATTTGAGATTACCTATTTCCAAAATTTCAATTTACAAAAAATTATAAGCTTTTGATTCTAAAACGAAGTATTAATGCGAAATAATGGCTTGCAAAAATCCAACAGTATGGGGAAAGTGCAAACATTTTCATTGTTAAAATTAAAACAACGTAGTAAAGTAATACAATGTAAAAATTGTATTATAGGGTGTTTTTCAAATTAGAGCCCCCTCCCAAAATGTGAAATATTAAGTGTAGTTCTCTTAAACTACATTAATACTAACGATTTTATAGCTTTTTATCTTTAAAGCAAGTGTTCGCAGAATCTACCTTGAATCAGTTCATATATTATTCATGCATTCGTGAACACGCATTACAAAAAAATTCCTTATCCTTTTTATTATTTAATTTCATAACAGCATTCATATTTCATTAATAACTGATAAACTATCGATAGAATATTTTACTTTGGTAAAAATTAGATATTTCCTTTCGGTAACAATTGGTACTTGGCTGTCATAATGCCTGTTTTGCTTATCAACAAAACAAGAATATATTTACTTCATCTGGTTTTAATATTAATGAATCAAAATATTTACTTTCCTGTATTAAATGCTTAATTGTGAATATCATAAGTAGTTAATAATGAAAATAATAATTATAAATAATAATAAAATCAATTTTGAATACCTAATTAAAATATTTCTTTAGTTTTTTATCTGACAATTTTTATTTTAAATTTAAAAAATATGTATTTATAGAATTTTTTGACTTATTTTCAAACCTAGCAAACTGAAGCGTAACTTTCAAGAGAAAAAGATAAGCTTCCCTTGATTTATAGTGTTTTTTTCAAGGACATTCAGAACGTGATATTTAATTCATTATTATTATTATTTTGGATTTTGCCAGGCTATATTTTTTAATTTTTCTCTAATAACAGTTTTATCTTTATCTACTATTTATCAATAACTAAAATTGAATTTTTGAAAGCAATTAAATTGTCAAATCAACTTGACATCACCAGTTTCGGAAAATGATTTAGAGAATGCACAAAAATTTAGTACAAGAAATCAGGGCCTATTCTAAATTTTGGTGACAATGAGCTCACAATAAATCAATATTATAAATCATTAATGGGCTCGCAACTTGAAATCAATACTATAAATTGATATTTATTAGAAACTTGATTTTTAACTAAATTAGAAAATAAATCAAAGTTGAACTAAGAGCATCATCTAAGAAGAATTTCGGTTTTGTTATATTCTATAGTTAATTTAAGAAAAATATTTTCACGTATGGAGTTTTTATAATTTTTTAATAGAAAAGCATATTATACAGAAGTGTTTATTTTCAGGATGTATTGAAAGCTTTTACAATAAACTCTATTCAATATCATTGATAATAAAAATATTTTACATTATATTTAGAGTAAAAATTTCATAATTTATGTGGAAGAATTGATTATCAAATGTTCTTTATGTATTACATAAAAAAATTTTTATGTATTACATGAAAAAAATTATAATTTAAGAATTATAAATAATAAACACAAAATATAGTGTTTATATATGTATACATACTTAAAAATATTCTAATACACTAAGAAATGGGTATTTTGCTGAAAGCAAACTTAGTACATTGATTAAAAACATAATCGAAAGAAAATTGTATTGTATACACACAAACGTAAATTATTGCATAATTTTACCATTATAAAAAAATAATGTGATTCTAATTAGCTTTTATTCCATATGTAACTTCAGTTGTATTATAGATTCATTTCCATATGATATCAAATCAATAATAATAATTTAAGGGGAAAATATAATTTATATGAATAAAATATAGTTGAAAATACTTAAGCATTTATAGAATAAACTTTTCTCAAGAGAATCTTAATAATAGTAAATGACGAGTTCAAAAATAATCTGATTATAAGCAATTCGTTTCTTAATTCTGATAAATATTTGACTGAAAAAAAATTTTTACTCCTTAGTATTTTTGCAATAAAATGTAAGGCAGATGTTAAATAAAAAAAAGAATGTTAAAGATGAATACAATTGTCTATCATGGGATTTAGTGGTTGTTATTTCTATTTATATTTTATTCCGACTCCCATGAGCTATTTTTGTAGCAGAATTGCAATATTTACTTGAAAAATATTTCAAGTGTGATAATTTTCATATAATAATGTGATACGTTTCTATATTTATACACTTTGTCTCCAAGGAGAATATTCGAAATTTATTTCTTCTTTGAGCATATTTTACAAATGTAGATTTGTTTGCTGTACTAATTAGAATTGTACCGATTACTTGTCTTTCCATCACAATTAAAAATTTAATTCAAAATATTTCCAATTATTAGTTTTTAAACATTTAACTAATTTTTAAATTAATAACCAGCCACACTATTTAACGATAAAAAAATAGATGTTACATTTCTGCCTTCCTATGCACTCAATCATTATTATTCTGTATTTTTTTCCTTCTTCGAAACCCTTGAATATGGCTCATTAATTATGGAATGTTCTCTTGGAATGAAATATTATGAGATAGATATTTGAAAAACTTAAAATAGTCTTTAGTTGTAGTTGATGATAAAATAGTTGCCAAATAAAATTGTCATAAAGGAAAAATGCTTCGCTAACTTTCTAAAAATAAATAAATAAATAATAATAACAATAATGGAATAAAAAAACTGTTGCGTGCCTTAGTTGTGACGATTGTGTGTTGTATCTTAAAACTTTTCGATTTCAAATAATTTTAAGTGGCACAAAACAAGAATCCCGTTGTCTATCGGATATTTTTGAAAGTTGAAATGTAAATCATTATACTTAATATTATCCAAATCGTTGGTGTTTTCAAGTTCTAATATAATAAACAATATAATTACTGTCAACAATCAAATGATTCGTATATTTACCAATAATAGGCAAAAGGATAAATGTTATGTTGCATTAAATATTAAAAATAAAATATAAATATCATTAAAATATTAATAAAGTTATTATTAATAACATAATAGATAAACTAATATTATTAATAAAATATAAATATTATTCATCTTGTTTTTTTTAATCGTTTGACTGTTTCTTTTTTAGAATATATGGATATCATCATTTATTGCTAAGGTTTCTGACAACTTATGAAAAATGTAGAAATCAAATATCATACTGTTATGTATTTTTAAATTGTTAGAAAGTTATCGAGCAGACAATGCTCATATTAACTTTTAATATGTTTACATTTAAAAAAGTTTGCGATTTTCATTTTTTTTAGGATTCAGATTTTTATGTATTAAAAATTTCAATTTCGTTTTTTAAAATTCATAACATTGAAATAATACATTACTAATAAAGAAAATTTAAATAGGTAATAAATATCTTAAAACCGAGATGGAAATGTCGGCATTTAGTAAGCATAAATCAGAAAATTTTATAACGCATTTTTGTTTTATTTAAAATTAATTAGTAATTTTCATTAAATAATAGATGAAATTAGTGTGAGATCGATAGCAAAAATGACTTATGTAATTGATTATTGAAAAAATGCTGCCACTGAGAAATCTCGATTTGCAAAATTTATTTGAAATAAAGTAAAATGACCTCAAAAACTAAAATTCTCAAAATATTCTTCAAACTAAGCTTATTATATTAACGTAAAAGCTACTTAAAGAAACGCAAAAGGAAAAGATTATAATTTCTTAGGAGAAAAACGTTACAAATTTGAAGCTGGTATACATTATTTGTGAAAAAGTATCTTGCTTTCCAATTCCTTTGTTTTCCTAGTAAGTAATTCATAAGAAAATACTTATGAGAATTTTTAGAATACATTTTGTTTTTGAAATTGAAAATCTCTCTTTTAAAGTAAAAAATCAAGTGCCGCAATTGAAAGTATAAACAAGCTTCCTCTAACAAACCTTCATTTTGCTGAAAAGTTGCATTCTTTTCGTTTTCGAATTATTGGCTTTATTTCGAAGAGCTTTTTTATAAGTTAGCCTGATTATTTGAAATACTCCTTTTGGTATTGTTTTAAACAAGTACTTTTTTTCCATTTATTAAAACATATTTGTCCTATTCGTAATATTGCAATCAACTGACTGATTCAAATAAGGATTAGTTTAGAAAAAAAAATAGCAATTATGATTTAATGGAATCTTTCAGCAATACTTTTTTAAATGTTTTCGTATGGAATTGAAACTTAAAAATTCTAATGAATTTTAGCTCATTTTAAATTTAAATTTTGTGGATCAATATTTCGTAAAAAATTTCAAATATTGGAGTTATTAGACATCTATTTTAGCTTATACATTACTAAAAAGAAAACAAGATAACTGTGCTTTAAGTGTTATTTTATAGTATTTTCTTAGTATTTGTATGCACTTTTTATGATCCTGGTCTTTATTAACTGTAAAAGTAGTTTTATTGTTATTAAAAGTAAAAAAAACCATGCAATTGAGAAATGAAATGACAGGAAAACCCGACAATTTCATTAACAAGCGTTTTACTTCATTCCTACTGAAAAACATCAAATATTTTTATATCAAAAGCTGCCACTTTTGTTCAAAATAAGGAATAGTAAGGAAATTTTATTTAAAAATATAATTGGACATATTATATATATATATATATATATATATATATATATATATATATATATATATATATATATATATATATATATATAACCGAATAAATCGTTTTTCTATATATCGTTGCCACAAAGTAATATATACTTCTTATCAAGGGTTGCTATTTCTGTTTTGAGATGCCTAATCAGACTAATGAAAATGCAATTGTCTACTACTTGTGAATTTTACACTTGAATGCTACATTTTCTTTAAATCTAGAGACTATTTTTCTTTTTATTTAAAATTTTGATAAAGTTTCAGAGCCTACAAGTAATGCGATTTTTTCTATACCACTTTTATACTACTGGCTTAGTTATCATTATTTTCTGATTTTCAGGTACTTTTTTTCTGAGTCTAATGCTAGAAGTGTTATAAGGCTTCTTTTCCAAAAATCCATGTTAATCTTATGTAGTCATTTAATAATAAACGTCTTAAAATTATTATATAATTAATGCACTAATACCACAAATGCTTCTAAAAATATATTATTTTATAATGTAAATGTATTTTTAAAATATGCAAAAAAATACCACTGCATATTCTTAAAATATATGCACTGTGTGCAATTAAATAGCAATATACTTTTTTAGTAAAACACCGAGAATTATTATACTGAAATTATTTTAATTTACATGCAAATTGTATTAAAAAAAGTGATTTTTTCACTTCCGCTGGAAATATTTAAAGCAAAAGTATCAGAAAATTTATCATGTACAATATTACATAACCAACCGTATAATATTAGACATAAAAATATTCTTACTTTATTTATTTATTTATCGTCAACAACATTATCTCAGGAAACTAAAATTTCCGGTATTACATTATATAAAACTTTAAGAAAATTAATGCACATTTCAAATATCCAGTTTAAATTTTATCAAAGAAATTCATATGGTTTGATGTACATTATACAATTTAAAAAATAAATACTATCACTTTTTTTGATTAAAATTTTGGAAGGAACGGCAAAAACTTTTTGTAAAAACATGAGTAACTTGTATTTAGGTCTATTTAAACTGCAATAGAGACAATAGTATGTTATGCGTAACATATAATTTTAATTATATTTAATTATCATTAAATTTTTTCTTAAAGCCTTCAGTCACCAAAAATTATCTCAAAAGTTCAAAGTGACTATAATTCTAAACCATCATCATATCTTTAAGTGAGACATGGAACAATTTCTACTGCTTCTAATAAACGAATTATAAGGAAAAAAGAGAGAAATATTTAAGCCAGAAAATGCCATCATCCCTACTTACAGATCCCTACAAAATCCCCATTAATCCTCCAAATATTTGAAGCGCCTCTGCACAAGAGTTTGTTGTTCTTTTAGTCTTAAAGACTGGAAGCTCTGCGTTTATCCCGATGTCATATTTCATGCTATTTTCCCCACTATCTCTTTGGTCATTATTTCTGATTACCAATAAAAATGTAAGATAATTTAGTTCATTTTCTTCCCCCTCTTCGTAAATATTAAAAGATTGGTGGTTTGATGTTTAGGGATTAAAAAAAATAGGCGGGATAATTTAGTGTCGTATTTCGGTCAAATGGTAGAACATATTTTTTGACTTGCACCAATAATATCTGTAAATATAAGACTAAATTTTTATTGATTATGTGCATGTCAAATTCAAAAAACATTTTTTTTTCAATTTATTAAATATTGAAGAGAACTTTTTGTGGAAATGCTTGATGTCTTAATCTTATTCTTTATTGATTTCAATTTTGAAGTAAGAAATAATTTGTATTTAAAATTGAAATGGATGGAATGATAACATTTCAGAGAAAATTTGCATGTCTGTTTGTGTATCGTCGATATAAATGATTAAAATTTTAGATAAAAGACGATTTACTGATGAAAATTTCATAAATGGAATGGTTTAAAAGCGTTGTAACATATTACAGCTTTGCATTGCTATCTATAATAATTTGATAATAATAATGGGACATATCATTCTGATAAAGTCCAAAGGACAACAGAAATCGCAAATGGATATTTAAATCTACTAAACATTTAATTTATTTAATTTAATGTTCTATATAATCCTCTATTTAAATGTTAAATTTAAGTTAAATCTAAAGCAAATTATGATAACAATTCTTGATGCAAAAATTACTCTGACAATGTTTTTAAGAGTACTTCATCTTAATAAAATGACATTTCTTATTTGAATGAGGATAAATAGGTTTTATGAATTTTAATCACGACTTTTTGATTCGTTAAGGCAGTTCTAAAAATAAATGAATTTTCAAAGCAATTAATAAAATCAAAATTGATTTACGAAGATTAATAAAAACCAGGATACATGTTTTCAATATTCTTATCTTTCAAATCAATAAAATAAATTTTTGATTGATTAAAAGTTTCTCTCAATATGATGAAAACTGAATACAAAACAATTTAATTTGTTTCATTTTGCGAAAAAATGAATTTTGTGTCGATAAATTGTCCGTGTGAATGAACCTAATCAGCTATCGTTATTATAATTTACAAATTTCTCTTTGATAATTGGCAATAAGCAGCCATATTTCTAATTTGCTTAATGTGTCAATATTCTCGGTGAGTTTTATTCTTCTTTTACTTTCCCCACGTCTCCTCTCAAAGATGCTAACGGACCCTTGATGAAAATTTAATATGCTTTTATTTTTAATAACTCAAGTTTGCACGCCAATTAGCAAACGTAGCTAATTTCCTACATTCAACTTAAAATCGTTTCAGAAAATAATAATCCTCTTTTGAGAGGTTGAACATCCTGAAAATATATATTCTGAAAATATTCTATTTTAATCAGAAAAATGTTTTAAATTTCAAGTTGATGCAATTACCTAAAGTAAGATAATTTGTTGGTAATCGAATGCTTATCTGAAACATTTTTTTATGATTGCTGACAATGTATAATTTAATTGGATACTCTTATTACAAGCCTTTATCTAAATTCATAGACTTGAAAAAACACTTTTAAAATAAGTTTTGAACTATCATTTTCATTTTAATATTTTAATATTTTTTGGGTCCTTTTATTCGTTGCAATTTTTTTAATTAAGCAACATTTATCATTTAAAACTGTTTGAAAACAGTACTATATATATAGGAATCTTTAAGCAGTACATAACTTTTCCTTTTCTCTAATTTTCAATTTCGAACCATATTGAAAATAAATGCCTATAATAGGCAAATCCGGAACTTGAGTTGTTATTGTTGCACCAACATTCTTCTTTGTTGGCTCTTTCAGTTAGTGGAATATTCCAGGAGCAGTTAGGGGTTTTCATAATTTAAAAGCTGGGGACAAGCAAAAGATCCCACAATGTTTTTCAAGTGAAATGATACTTCTGGGCTTATCACCCCCAGAAGTATCATTTCACTTGAAAAACATTGAAACCACAAGCTATTTAACGTAACTCTGGCGAAATCAGCCAACAGATTGATTAAGGACAGATTCTTATTCATTACCTTCCGAATATAAAAACGACGCCCTAACTAACCACTGTGGCCTTTAAATTTGAGTTGTCGAAAATATCTATGAAATATTTAATGTATATATATATATATATATATATATATATATATATATATATATATATATATATATATATATATATATATATATATATATATATATATATATATATATATATATACACTGCTGGACAGTTTCTAAGAAGAGATCACAAATTGCAATGTATCATAACGTTTAAGCGAGACATGAGGCCTAGTAGGATAAAATATAGTTGCCACACTGTTCAGACATTAGAATAAAGAATATTTATTGTTCTGAAAAGTACAAAAGCTGTGAAACATCTGAAAGAAAAAATGTTTATGTGATGCTGCATACGGAAAAATGCATCTAAAAGTCAGCAGGCACAATGAAGAAAGGTATCAGTACGGGATATGTCCACCGTGGAGTGTGATGCAACATTCCACACGTCGTATCATACTTTGCACAACATTATCCAGCAGCTGTTGAGGAAATTTATCCCATTCCTCTGGGAGTGCACGGATGAGGGTGTTCTTGTTTGTCGGAGGATAGTTTCGACCAGCAACTTGCCTCCCCAAAGCGTCCCACACATTTTCAATGGGGTTTAGATCTGGAGAACGTGATGGCCATACAAGGCTTTGAATAGCCTCGCTGTCAAGACAATCCTGAACAACGAGTGTTCGATGACATGTTGCTTTGTCGTCCATAAAAACAAATTTATCACCGACAACACCATGGAAAAGACGAACATGAGGAAGTAGAACTTCATTAACGTATCGTTGGCCTGTCGTAGTCCCATTCGCAACCACATGTAGGGGCGTGCGGCCATTGATCATGATGTCGGCCCACACCATGACACTGCATGTCGGATATCGGTCCTTTTCCTGGATATTTTCTGGACGATAAGCAGTACCACTCTCGCGCCAGATCAGTTGGCGTCTACAATCCGATGACAGACTGAATCTACTCTCATCTGAGAATAGTATGCATGTCCAGTCCTGTTCAGTCCAATTGCGATGCTCACGACACCATTGCAAACGGGCAGTACGGTGCTGTCTGGTCAATAGGACACATACAACAGGTCTGCGGGCGTATAGTCATCCTCCCCTCAAACATCTGGCAACAGTTTTTTGGGAGATCTGCTTTCCTGAGGCAGCAAGAAACTGATTTGCCACCTGCTGAGTTGTGGTGCGGCTGTTCCTTTTTACTGATAGGACGATATATCTGTCTTCTGCAACCGTCGTACTTCTAACACGACCTCCCCCGTGCCGCCTACTACACATTCCAGTAGTTTTAAATGACTTCCACAGCCGTGAAACAACGCTGTAAGCGATGTCGAACTCCCTGGCAACATCTGTTATTTTTCGCCCTTCTTCGATCTTTCCAATAATTCGGCCAAGCATAAAATTATCTAAGTGATGTCGGGAAGACATGCCAAAAATTTCAAGTTCGTCTATTAAATCTTTCCTGTAAAACTTTGATTTGAAACAACAACTGTCCACACGCATCAAAACCTTTAAAGCTCTTATGAACGCTATCACGTGATGAACAGACGTGGAAAAAAAATTGCATACGCATACTTCTTACTATATCCCGCACTTATTCTAATTTTCCACATTTTGCTTCCTTTCATTTTGTGGTTGCTATGGATGATAGTGTTATCCGTTTTAAGCAATTGTCCAGCAGTGTATGTATATATATACACTGCTGTATATACATACACACCAGGCATATATATAATGCCTGGCTAGAATCTATTTACTACATTTTTAGCACTACAAGTGGTGGAAGTGATGGTACTTTGTCTAGTGGGGTTTGTCTCCGAAAGTGGTTTTAGTTGTTCAGAAGAGATGGTCTTATTTATTCTATTAGTTTGTCTGCTCGTTATTCGGCTAGTTGGTCTTAGTCTTAGTTATTCATGAAGTTTTATATAGTAATTCAAAAGTAGGGATCAAGCAGAAGGCCCCTAGATCTGGTCTGCCACTCACAGGAGGCAGACTAAGTTTGGGAATTACATTCGCATAGAGGAAATTGTGACTACGATATATTTAAAGTGGCCATTAGCAAAAACGAAGAATCTTTGCTTGGGTCCAAGTCACTACCTTTGGATAACGAGAACGAATGTCCTAACTAACCATCATTAACCTTACTCGACCTTATATCTATCTATCTATCTAACTTTATATAAATAGATGTATAAACACTACCAGACATTGAAAATAGAACGCCAAGAAGGAGTTACTAGAAAGTGACAAAATTCGACAAACAAAGAGAGACCACGATGAACAATAAGGGATATATGTTTCTAATTGATGTGCATAATACAGAGCGAGAATAGGGTAGGGTCAGTAGGTTGTGGGATCAACGTGTACGACGATACACGAAACAATGGATCTAGGCACTGAGTAAGTGAGTATACGGATGGTTTTTGAGAATGGCTCTCCATTGCCTGTCAATCATTTGCCGAAATGCGTCTATTGAAGGAGACAGTTGAAAGGTCTGATAATTGCGTCTAATCATACACCAAACTTTTTCGATGGGTGAGATATCTGACGAGTATGGTGGATCAGTTGTATACCTTTCAGGGCATGTCAGCTGATGCGAGCAATGTACGTTCAGGCATTATTCCACTGATACACTATTTCGCTTCATTATTTTCCAGTCGCTCCAGACATTTGTCGTGACATAGAACTGTTTGCTCGAAGCCCTGACGTTATAAAATTGCTCCTTGGTTCTTGATCCAGCTTAGAACAGCTGTCTAATAATGGTCATCGTTGGAAAATTATTTTCCACCTAAATGTTCTTTGAGCTTGCAAAACGCATGAAAGTTGCAGAGTGGGAGATCGGGATTGTACTGTGGATTGTTACAGATTTTCCAATCAAATGATGTGAACCATATCTTGTACTATAAGTGTCTTCTGTGGTCTTGCTTTGTTTTGCAAGAGAACACGAAGAAATAAGAATTCCTCCATGAACAAAATTTGCTATGATCAGTTGGTAATGGACAATGGAATAAGAACTGCCAACTGATACTTCCAACTGCTGCGCAATGTTTGTGATGTTCACTCTGATGTTGGTGAGAATAATGCTTTCCACTCGCTTCACCGTGTCCGATGTGCTCACCGTTGTTGGCCTTCCTTGACTTTCCGTATTGATTAATTCTGAGCAATTGTCTTCTATTTGCTTGCACACCATTTCAAAATGGCTGGACGTGACGTTGCACGTGGCTCATATACTGCCGATGTTTCACCAAGAATCTCCAAGCTTGTTAAATGTGTTGCTCACAAAAAACGTACAGTGCCTCGGTCTTCAACATTGAAATAAGTTTCTAATGGACCTCAGCATTTTTTCTCGTATTATTCAGCAACAGCTCAAACAATCCGAATGAAATCGCTGTAGTTCTAAGCCGCGGAACTCAATCATCATCTGCACAAACTTCACTCTTCTTTCGCAATGATGTCATTTCTAGCTTGATAAGTGTAACTTACTTTTTTAACACCTTACATATAAAGCAAGAAAATGTATGTCTTTACCACCAAATTCTCTCTATGTTTAAAAATAACTAACGGCATTATCATTATTAAATTTTGTAACATTACTTTCTAGTAAAATATACTCCCTATTTTAGGGAAAACCTTTTTACAAAAGAAAACTATAAAACTTAAAATATATTCTCAAATTTATATTTAAAATGAGATTAAAATAATGCTTTTGTTTATGCATAATTTTGTACCTTATAATTAAGAGAACTTAATTTATTACTCAGCAAGGTACATTGCTTTTTTCCATATTAGAATTTTCTGCTGTATCAAAGGGTTGATTCTTAGAACTTTAAGAAAGATGACATTGATGTCCATGAATTCCCAAGAACCTTTCATTATTATTAAAAACATTTGTCGCAAGAAAGTATTTTCTCTTCTTCACGAATTCGAAAAGTAACGCATTTATCGAAAATACAAAAAATGTTGTACTTATATTACAAATTTATCATATGAGAATCCTCTATATTATTTAAAAAAATTTTGTTATTGTAACTAATTTGCACTTTTATCATTTGCATATTCCCAATGGTATTAAATTTTAATAATATTTTGTTATCTCTTTTTTTAAGTAATGTGATATACAATAAAGTTATATTTTAATATTTAATTTGTGCAACTTAATTAATGATATTATACTGTTATTCTCCATATAAATTTATAAGTAACCAAGCCCATAAAACTGACAATTAAAAATAACAAGTTTCATTTTTGGATCATATCAACAATAACTGCTTAGGTAATAAAAATTGCAATGGCCATAAAAAGTGCGATAAATGTTACAATTGTGATTGATGAAATAAGACATTACTTTTGTTCATCTTAAAACTAATTTAAAGGAAAAATGGAAACAAATCTGTAATTCTATATAATATATTTTCCTGGAATACAAATTTTAAAATATACAAGGAAATTTAATAAAAATATATTCACATGTAATTTGATTTCCAAATGGCAATAAGCAAAGAATAAAATTTATTTTCTAATTGAAAAATCATAATTTCAGAGAATTAGTAGGTAACACATTTTTTGAAGGTGAAGAAGTAGGTAACACAAAAGCAAATTTTAGTTCAGTACACAAATTAATTATTATGTATCTAATACCAATTAATATATTATTCACAAAATCACTTCGTAAATATTTGTATAATAATTCACACATAATATCTGTATCTTTCTGATGCTTTTATTCTTGAATTTTTCTAAAATGGTTTATTTGTATTTCGGATAATTGTTTTTATTCTAGATTCAGTATTTGTTAATTGTTACAAACATAAGATAAATGCATTAATTTAGTATTCTATTTCGAGTTTTTCTGAAAACATGTATGCAAATATATATATATATATATATATATATATATATATATATATATATATATATATATATATATATATATATATATATATATATATATATATAATACCAAAATCTAATAGATAAACTGCATTTTACAGTTATATATTGATTATATATTAGGAATGCTTAAAATCTACTAAATTGAATATTTATACACACATTAAGTTTCTTATCATAAAAAAAAAGTTGTTTGACAGTAAATTTCGTTTTGAAAACGTGTTGTGGCAAAATTATAAAACTTATATGTTTTACAAGTAAAATCTTCAGCTTTCATTTTATATTTTATTGGGCGAAATGATTTCATCATTTGAGGTAAATACATACAATTATGTCTTCACTAATCATCTACTATTGCTAAAGAAATACTAAGTATTGTCAAAAATCTCATCCTCTTTTCTGTCAAGATTCAGTTAATTTGTTACTTTTTATCAAACTTGAAGATTTTTTCGTGCGGCGATGTTTAATAACAATATAAGAAAAAATGTAGTGGAACACTACGGCATATTTCCTACCTTAATAATGAAGATGAAAAGTATAATAAATGAAGTGTACAAAAATGGAGATTCTGAAGTAAAGTGCATACATAAATTAAAATTAATCACAAACTCATACTAATTTGACAAAATATAAGATTATTTCATATTTAAAATCTTAAAATTAAATTTTTGCTCCATTTTATGTGTTATTTTATTAGTTTTACTAGTCATTTTAAATGATTAAGTTTATTTTGTAGGGATTACTTCGAAACATTTTATTTATTGTGATAAAAATTACATTTTTTACATTTTTCTATCATTCTTAAGGCTGATAATTAAATAGTAAAAAATATTAAATTTGTGCTATAAAAATAATAATCCCTTTAAGATTTTATGATTTCCAATTTTTTAAACTTAAAACCCAATTGAAATTAAAGAGATTTCTTTGAAATAATAGAAAAGTTTATAATTGAATGTGTTTATATCTTGAAATTCTCAAAGTCATGGAATTATTTTCTCTATTAAGAACTTATTCGCATGAAAAACTACCAGTTTCTAATTTTCTATGAACATTTTTATTGAACAGAATTCTTATTTCTTTTCTGAAAAAGATTTTTGTCTTAATCTTAATTTTTAAGCAAAGGTCACGGTTTTTATGAGACGCATTAAACTTGAAAATATGATTAGTGACTTAAAAGTTTTGAAAACTAGGATAAAGCTATTGATGTGGAAAATTTTAGTGTTTTTTTTAAAACTTAATTGCTGTTTTTTAAGATAGTAAATTGATTTTAATTAATAAAAAATTTATAACAGATTAGAATTGGTTTGAATTTTTAAAACAGCCAAATGTCAGAATGCCTCAGAATATTGCATTGCGTTACACTACCAAAGAAAATATTAATCGGTTAAATTAATTCTTTAAATATAGAGGCTTTCTCATTTGTAGCTTTATTTTTAAATAATGATTGTATTAATTGCTAAAATGCAAAAAAATGTTCAAATTGTTTAGTATTTTACCAAGTTATGGCTAGTAAAAATTATCCACCAAATCATAGAAAATTAAAAAAGCTATAATCTTTTACTAATTTATGCAGTTAATTGCTTGATTTCATTATTAATTAATAAATATTTGAAAATCCTTTTATTAAATCAAAATTTGAATTCGAGTAAGCATTTTATTTATAAGCAGATTTTGTTCTAATTATTTTAATTCTTTAAGTTTCCAAAATTGTTTCCAGATACTTTATTTTAATAATTATATATATTGCTTTCATTTGTAAAAGCATTTGTGAAATTGAGAGATTTGAATTCAACCCCAAACCATACATCAACTAATATTACTAGGAAAAAAATCAATGTCTCCTTATTACTGAGTTTATATCTTTTATATAAAATTCATAATCATAATATTTTAGTTTTTCAGTAAAAAAAATAAACATTACAAACTCAGCGTAGATAATATGGTTACAATATGGTTATTAAAAGCTAATATGTTACCTAATCTATAAATATTTGAACTTTTAATTCCTAATATATTTTAAGCATCATATTAGTAAATCAAAAAACTTATTTTTGTAAATATTTCTTTTCAGTTTAAAAACTTTTTTGACGTTATTGATTTTTTCTACAGATAATTAATTATTATTATAATTATTATTATAATTATTATTAATTAATTATTATTATTATAATTAATTAAATAATTAATTATGAAGATCAAACTTTTTCAAAATTTATTAGGATGACAATTAAATCATCTATCTATACTGTTTAAATTTATGAATAATTTGTAATTTTCGTATACCTAGGAAAATATTTCTATATACGGAAGATAAAATATTGAAAAAAAATAAGAGATTGCACCAAAATTCTTACAGAGTAAATCTTACTTTAATTTCATAATGTGCAAGGAGTTACAACTTTGCTTAGATTGATTATTTGAAATTCAATTCTAATGCTATTTTTATTTCTTTTCATTATCCTCATCCTTAATTGAATTGATTGTTCCTTCATAAATCTTTGTAATCAAAGTCGATTAAATTCAATGAAAAGGCAAAATATGTTGGTCAGTGAAACTTGATATGATTCGAATGTAGAATCACATTTATGGATAAGAGAAAACTCTTTCTAGGAATCATTGTATGTTTTTGCCACCGCATATTTTCTAGTAACTTGGGTGGTAGTTGGGCTCTACTAGTTAGGTGGATACACCCGGGGGATCTTTCAATTTAGAAATAGGGACCAAACAGAAGACCTCCAACACTTGACCAGCCAACCTCAGAGATTTCATTTCACTTGGAGGACATTGTGGCTACCACCTATTTAATGTGCCCTAGCCTCCTTCAATGAATACGACGAATTTTCCATTAGGTTTTCGAACTCCCTACCTTTCGCTGATTAGAACGACACCCTAACCTACTAGGCCATCGAGGCCTTTTATCACTGCATGTTGTTGTTGCTTATAACACTTGGACAAGCCAAGCTCTCTATACCTTGGCAATGCGAATTTAAGTCAAAAGGAATCGTCTTTCGTTTTAATCAGAGCACCACGAAGGTGAAAGTACGCCTTTGCTCTTTTAAATCCTCCGATAGATGGCGCCACCAGAGGATCAACTCTTTCAATTTCGACATTGATCTGAAGGGGGAGGAAATTTTCTCCAGGCCATTGTACCCATGGTAACTGCTCGTTGATCGAACACAGGACTTTCGATTCCACAGATTTAACGAGCACGTATATCGCATGTACTCGGTGGGTCTTTGGTGGCGTTGGGAATCGAGCCTTGCCCTTCAGAATGGAAAGGTGATATCCCAAACCACTAGGCTACCACGGCCGCATTACTGAATGTACTTGCGCTTAGTAATTTTTATGTAAATGGCTTTATATTTATCGCTCTGATGACACTATTCTTTGTGTGTATGGTCATTTTTTCCTTGTGAGTTAATTTCCCCTGTAAATGATTTTAAATCACTATAGATATCCATACCCAAGATGGCAATAGAATGACGATCTGATGAACATATTACTAATCATTACACTGCACACACACAGGTTTAATTTAAAATTATGTAAGTATACTGATTTTCATTGAAAGGTAAAGGAGAGAGAAATTATTGAATCATTGGGGTTATATAAAATATTAATTGAAGATAGCAGTGTTGTATAGTTACACCTCTAAGTCTTTGCATGCATACATTGCTATGTTGCACAAGAAGTATGTATATTCCATGTGAAATTATGAACTCTTACTCCTCAAGTATATACGCCGAAAAAAGATTAAGTTTACCAATAGAAACATCAGAAGGAACTCAATGATTAAAACGCTTTGAAAGAAAATATAGATGTATTTTACAGAAGGTCTTGTAATCTAAATGTAAATACTTATATATTTTTTTTAAAAATTCAGAATTATTTTGCCTATTCTGGTCATTGTTTTTTATGTAGAAACAAACAAAACCCTTTTTTGAAAGAAATACATATCCTTTTTAATCACGAATATTATTAATATGATAAAATATCTGACTAGAAAAGCTGAATAAATTAAACTTTCAATATAAATTTCACGTGTTTCCAATAAAAGAGAGAATCTAATAATTTTGAAGCCTTTGATTCTGTTGGAAAAAAAGGGATTACTATATCAAATATACCACACTAATATTTTAAAACAGTACTTAATAGATGCATAAAATTCAGATTTGCACTTCTATGCTTGTTTTGCGTAAGCGTCGTCTGTATGTCTCTAAGAATCCATTGTTGATACTGAATCATATATAAGTAGAAGTCCAATTACATAGATTTCTTATTATTTTTACTCTGTCTGCAATAAATCGGTTAAAAATAAGTTCTGTAAGAATTCGTATTTAAAAATTAAAATTATGGAAAGTTATGAGCTCTAATATTGAATGAAAGTAAATTAAATGCAGTTTTATAATATATATATATTTGTTTCAACATGTTACTATTGACACAAAAATGCTCAATATCTGTAATTATTTATCTCTTGTCATTTTACCACATTAAAAGCTTCAAAAATTAATTATTCATCAAAAGATTTATAATAAAGTCATAATAAGTGTGTATAATTGAAATCTAGCCTTTTAAGAAATTATTTTATCATGTAGTATTTTAAAACATTAATTATAATTAAGAAATTTGAATATGAGATTTTGAAAGTTTAATCTAGATATCTGTATAATTTTTAGTTCCCTTGAAAAAATATGTATTTGTAAATGTTTTTTAAGTAGTTTTTATTCAAACAACCTCTTTAAAATTTGATTAACAGCAGCATTTCAAAATTTTAAATAAAGAATCACATTTATACAATGAAGACTTTATTTAGTAATGAATAAGGTTCAATCGTGTAGTTATAAAAGCTTGAAATGATCAAGGACAGTATCATTGGTCTTTTTGTTTTCCTTTTCAAGTCTGTTCCATTGTAATTCTAAGGTTTTCTATGTCCGTAGAAAGCCCATAATTATTTTATGAAATAGAAATCACATTTGATGCTGTTGGCAATTCAGACTGTTAACATATTGAGATCTGATGCAAAAACCGTAACTGTATTTTTTCAGGAAAAACTTGCCGAATACCAACAGAAATAGCAACAGGCTTTTCTAGATGAGTGTAAAAATCTTTTAGTCAGTAGGATTTGATTTGTTTTTTTAAAGTTTCATATTTCCTTAGAATCTTCTTATATGGTCTTTCATTTAATACATCCCACACCATTGGAAAGTACGTAGGTAATGTGCAATAGAAGAATTGATTCCATTTATCTACAAACTCAGATCTCGAAACTTTACCATTGATCTGAACTTTAGGATTGATCATGAAACGATACAATTAAGCTCATCGATGTTCCTGAAACATCATTTATGCTACATCAAGCTTCCACTGCTGCAACGTGTAGTTGATCAAATACATGAAGTGAGCATGTTGTTAGTTATAAATTTGATACTGTGTATGATCAGAAGTATATGCAGATTTGAGTTTTGGCATTGCTTCTTGCCTTAGTGCTTTCAAATTTCTGGACCACCTTTAAATATTCTCTAACTTTGCTCTACTGTTGAACTGGGTCAAGAACTCCAAACCATTCAAGACCACACAAAGAAATAACTTATCTCATTACTTACTTTATTTACATTACACCTCTCAGATAATTTATGCTTCGAAGTCAAAGTTATACACAAAAGTGTTTTTAAAATAGCAAACCCTCTTCCATCTTAACACATTCCCCCAAAAATAAATCTCCAATCACTTCCATTCCCAGTTGCAAACTAATTTTACTTTTTTCAAAAAACCATATAAATTAAGACCCTTATTAATCAACTCGTTTGTAAAAGCGAGAAAACTAACCTTGAAAACTATATCGCCCAATATTCTTTCTAGAAAGTTTAAACTAGAAGCGAATAAGAGTCATCTACAGAATAAATTACAAATTCATAAATATCAGGAATTTATTACTCCAAAAAATATAAACAGCATTTAGATTTATTATTTTATCCTACTTTTTCATTTGCATTTTGTATTTTGAATAGGAATGTAAGGAAGTGTGCTGTCTATAAGAGATCAAAAATATCAAACTTTATTATTTTCAGTAACTTTCACAAATTAAAGTCATTTAAACATTATATTTATCACAATTATTAGATAATGAATTTTCATAGAGAATTAATAGATATTATTTTTAAGTTCTTTATAATGATGAGGCATTAAATAATGGTACTGTTTATAGCAATATTGGCAAGAGTATTTTACTTAATTGGATTTAGAGTAAAAGTTGGCAGAAAAACATGAAAAACAGTCTCTTTGCTTAATTATGCATTTTTCTTTTCACTTAATGACATATTCCTTGCTTGCAAACATTTTAGGAGGATATTTTCTGTTACAAAAAGTGCACTTAAATTTTGCTTACCAGTATTATTCGATTTAAGAGTGCTTATCAACGTTGCTGTAGTCAGGTAATCATTGACAAATTCTTTTACCTTTAACTTAGAAGATGTGAATCCATTACAGGAAAACTATACCATATCTTCCCTATTTACTCCTTGTTTTAAAATAATTAATTAAATTTCTTACTGAATGACTTAACAATGGCCACCTTTAAGTATTAACATTTATTTGCAGCTGCAAAGTTTTTCAAACCTGCAACAAGTGCCAAGTAAAACCAACCTCCATGGAGGATGTCCTAGACGGCCTGGGTCTAAGTTTAGAGGGCCTAATATCATCTCCACTTCTAGTGATTGACTTAGCTAGAATACATGAATTCGCGAACCAGATCTAGTTGTTGCTAGATCATGAAGAATTAGTAACAACAGCAACACGATTATCAGCTTCTAATATTTCTTGAAGCATTAAATAAATAATCACTCTATCAAACATGACATGAAAAATCATCATTTTTTTTCCTGAATTCATCCTAGTTTCTCTAAAGCACAAATGTCTCCTTCTAGCTCATTATATAAAATCGGGAGAACAATCGTCGAACCACCTGTTTTGATATTGTTTAGAGACTTCAATTTTGGACCCTCACAGAATCTCTATAAATGGCATAAAATTCATCTAAACACTATTCAGTCCTTTTATGTTTGTTTATCGATCGAATTTTGAAGAAATATTAGTCAATGTGTTAGTAAAGGATTCTATAGAAATCTATAGTATTTCCTTCAATTTGATTACCCCCAGTAATTAATTGCGAATATTAGTAAATATATTTTAATTTTTTTAAATGAAGCGTTCTTAGTAAGTTGTCTTATTTTTATATAAATTTAATTTACTTTTTATAGTGGTAACATTATTGGGATTAATACCATCACTTGAATACCTCTTTCTTATAATAGTTTTAATAAAATTGCAATAAGTGACATCTTGGCAATAATTTTTTATGATTATCAAAGAAGCTCACAAAAAATCAATGAAGTTGAAAGTAATCCTTCAAGAAAACATCCAATTAATGCATTTCGTAAAATTACTTCTGCTATTTATTACAGACAGGAATAAAAAAGAAGAATATAGCATAGAATAGAATACAAATGAAAATGAAAAAAGCTTAGAATAAAAAAATAAGGTAAATAAAAAATGATAAATAACACCTACATTTATTTGTGCTGCTTACCTATCAAGCTAACTGAATCATTTTAAATACTTTTTTTTTAATTTCAGAATAAATTTTTTTCTTTTGAAAAAAAAACGAAGATTTAAAGAGCATTATCTATCTTCAATTTCCTTATTAGAAAGCATACGAGAATAATTTTTACGAAAAATTTTAATTCTAAGTTATTTGTATTCTAGAATTGGTTGATGGCTTAGTGATCAGTGTTCTTAACTCCTAAATTGTTGGACCTGTGTTCGAATCCCGGTTCGAGCATGGATGTTCCTTTCTCTGTGTTTTCTTGTCAATTCTTCTGAGATCGGGAATGAATGAATGTGGCCCACCCTATGAACGGCTTTATGGCAGAGTGAAGCGGGTAATGCTACTCGGATCCGTGACTTGATTCACAGGTGCCCACCGGATGACGATAAATAAGTTGGAGTTTCCTGCTATGCTGTTCAGTCACCCAGTACCCGTCGTTAAAAAAATTACTATCTGGGAAAAAAACGAAATAAAAATAATTTTATGATCTTAAAATAATGCACAGCTAAATACGATGAATCATTTTTTACGATTCATTTAGAACAAAATTAATTACTGACGTTCAAATATCTAAAAAGTAAATATAATTTAAATTTAAAATAAATCTTAAGAATAATTTTTTGTCATCAACAATAATTTAAAAATACTTGTGAATTGTTACTGAAAATAATGTTTTTTTTGCGATTATCTTACACCTTTTATTGTTTAATGATTTGCTATTTTAAGAGTAAACAAACTATATTCATTCGAAGTAAATAATTTAAAACAACATCAATTCAAACTTTTTTATTTACTTGATTTATGAATATGTTAATTAAAATTGCTTATCTTTTTATATATACTACATAAGTGTTGACTTTATTGATATGAATAAAATAAAGTTTTCACTTTTCTAACAATATATTTTAATTTAAATGTTTTTATTTCTAGTGGGAGAAAACAGTTGAAAGAAAAGTTCCTTAGAAAATTTAAATTCATTTACTTTTTATAATAATATGTTAATTGCGTCATTTTAATTTTATGGTTACTGAACTGCAATTTTTATCAAACAATTTCATGTTGAACAAATTTCATTATATTTTTAAATAAATAATAAACTATAACGCAGAGATTATAACTTTTTTTGACAATGGCAATGACAAAGTATAAAAAAAATTGTTGTGGTGCTTTTTTAATCACACGAAGATGGGAAAATTTTCTAATGCAGGTTTCTCTCGAGCTAATAAAAGAGATAGCTCTGCTGAGAGCCTGTTTCCTCAAATTTCCTTTTTGATATTCAAAT
>JAJQOW010001243.1:0-57320 GCA_037975125.1 Latrodectus hesperus
TCAAACAAAAATTAAAGAGGTAGTCAGATAAATTATTACACAGAAATATATTATTACTATAATAGGGTATCCTTCTACAAAAGAATTATTATTGACAATCTTATTAACACATTGCATTCCATTTTGTATCAATATTTTTGTTATTGTGTCTTTGGTCGAGTTAGTTTAAAATATGAATGCTTTGCTGTCATGGTTGTTTTAATTTCGTTTTTGATAGTGGCCGACCGATGGCTGAGTGGTCAGCATTCCTGACTCCTGAGCTGTAGGTCTCGGGTTCGAATCCCGGTTCGGGCATGGATGTTACTTTCTTTCTCTGTTCTCTCTGTGTCCTTTCTTCTGTGATGATGTATGAATGTGGCCCACCCTAAAAACGGGTTTATGGTGGTATGGCGCGGGTGATGATTCTCGGCTCAGTGACTTGATTCACAGGTTCCCACTGGGTAACGTCAAATGAATAGCAGTTTCCGGCCTTGTTGTGGTGAAGGGTTAGACACCCAATGCCCACCGTTGTACAAAAAAAAAAAAAAAATTGACAGTGGTAGTTTAAAATAAGCCTAATTTTCAAAAAAGTAATCTGTTTTAATATTTTGTTTACTTCAGTGTTTTCCAAAATGATATTTTAAATGCATTCTGTTTTATATTATTATCATGACAAAATGCGTAGATCAGTCGAATTGGTTGATAACATAATAATATGAATATTTTTGTAATATATTCTCAGTGTTAAGAACATGATATCCTGACCGACATTGTTTCACTTTCTACCAGAACAGCTTGGTGTGTAAGCCTAAAATTCCAACTAATAATTATTTTAATGTTTTATGAAATGTTAAGAATATTAAATTCTATTTTTTTTTTGATTATTATGATAAGATGCATAAGTTGGCTGAATTATTTTAAAATAAGTGTTGTGTCCTATTAACTGTATGATACTGAAAATCAAAAAACAGCTCAACTTAGCTTATTTTTGGAACTTTAACTTTTCCGTTTGGCAACACTAAGTTTTGTTGTTCAAAACAAATGTTTAAAACCAAAAATAGCTGTAATAAAGTTTAAGTTAGAAGCTGTGTTTAGTAAAATTTGTGAATGTGAAGGACTTTGTGTTATTTCATCTTAACGTAATATTATTGCGCTATAGTTTTTATATAATGAATCAGCAGGGATACTGAATTGATATTCTATGATAAGAATAATTCCGTGATCTTTTCCCATCACTAATGGTATGACATCATGACTGTTGTCATTTCACTTTCAGTAATGTTAGTTGGAATTGACCTATTGTTCGAAAGAATAATTTGGTTTAATGCAAAAACACGTGACTTTTTATACACCGGGAGGTCAAACTCTATAGAATATTCTAATAGTGAGCTTCAGTATATCAATTTTCAATTTTAAAAAGTTTAGAAGGAATCAGTATATTATTTGATTAATGAAGAGCAATTTTATGTTCTTTTTTATTACTTTTTCTAAAAGAACATGACCGAAATTCTTCCGCTCTAATAAAAAAATGTTGTGTTTGGAGAGACAATGTTCACGATCGCTCAATCGTCAGAGTTTGTTCCAGTGGCTAATGTTCCATATTTTTCCAACTATGTGTTTACGAGTTTTGTTTTGCAAGGTGGTTCTTTTATCTGCGATTTATCGGCCTAAAAAATCTATTGTCACTCGACGTCGTATACAGAAAATGAGCAATAATTGAGTCACGCTCACGTGAGAGTCGATGTCCGGTTTATGCACGTAGCCATGACCGTGACCTATGCTGCTAAAGAATATTAGAGTGGCATCGACAAAGGGGCGTTGAGTTAAAGAGGTTTGAGGGAGAGAAGGTAAAGGTCAGCATATGAAAACTCCTGCTCGCTTTATTTTTCGGCTAAATCTAATCTTTCGACACAATGACATATGTATCACGGAAACTTTGCCATTCGATAACTGAAAAATTTGGCCCAGTATTTCCGGTATTTGATAGACATGGGGGGGTTGTATACATTCTATTGTTATCTGAATAAAATTTCACTCAAAAGGCATTTGGTTAGGATAGGTTTTTGCGATACAATTCTGGCTGAAAATGTCTGCCGACTGAAACTGCTAAACATCATTAAGCCACATAATAATTTTAAATCACGATCAAATGAAGAAGTCGACACCTGAGCTATCACACTCATCACCATGAGAGGGATTCACCTTCACCATGAGATCACATATTGTGACCCTTGCGAAACATCTAACCCGTATTATTCCCCTCTCTCAGCACGATATTCTTCGACTGAATCGGGTATCGTACCAGCAACTTTCTGGACCCGAAAGCGATGCTTTTCCCCACTGAAGCTATTCAACGCTATTATTGAATTGCCTTAAATTTGGATTACATTGGAAAGAAGTTTATTCCTGTATTTAAATAATAACTGATATGAAAATAATATTAAGTAAAATATTTCTGATAAAATCAACATGAATCATGTAATTATTTGCAGCTCTATGTCATATTTCACATGATGATCCGTTTAAATTGTGATTTTGGATAAAAGACAAGCATTTCTTTTTGAAATACTTTGCGAAATATTTTTTAAAATTTTATTGAACAAAATAAATAATTAAAAAAAATTTTTGAATCAGATTTAGGTATGCACAGTTGGTATTATCTTACCCTCATAACTATACAGATGTCGATTGGATGAAGGAAGGGTTTTGTTGAATTCTGGTTTTGAGAGAAGACAGCGCAAAACTTAATCTATTTGATATTCCAAGAAAATAGAATGTGGATAATAATAAAACGAAAATGCACTTAAAAATGATTTGAAATGTATATTTTTTTATGTTTAAAGTTTATACGTTTTCTATTTATTTTTTTTTTTTGTAATAGTCTATTGATTGGTTGGTAAATTTATAACAAGATGTTTCAATTTGACAGCTGAATGGTCAGCGCTATGGTTTTGGAATTCAAAAGGTCGTGGATTCGTTTCCTACCTTGGTCACTGGGGTTTGTAATGATTTGTGGAGTCGCCTTTAATCTGAAGAAGTTAGTCAAATCAACTCTCGCTTACAAAAAGCAATTAAATTGAAAAACAAATCTAAAACTATAGCTATTAGATGTTATAAACTAATTTAACAAACGACTTATAATTTTTTATCGTTCAAGTGTTAATCTAAATATTAAAATCTATGTAAGACGAGTAGTATTTCATGGAAAAAGGAGTCATTAGATAATCTATATCTCAACCACATTATTGCTGTAAGATTAGTAAAATCGTCACATTTTAGTTACAAAATGATTTTTCTAATATGTTGGAAGCATTTTTTTTTTAATTTATAAAAGTTACAACAGGATTCTGCATGATGAATTACTAGTTGTGGTTTCATATATTTTTCTAAAAACATAACTTGGTGAAATGATTCATTAGAAATATATATAATAAATCTTTCTACATCGATATTTTAACCAGAAAAATTTAGACTTAAATGGGTAAATAATATACCATATAAGTCAAATCACACGCGCGCAATGTTCTTCTACATTGGATTAGACAGTAAAAGCATCTCAGGAAATTAGGGTTTTCAAATAGACAGAAAAAAATCAAAATAAAGTTCAGTTTAACTTTTAAAGAAATATATAAAATACTCAAATAAAAAATTCGCACATCTAAAAACTGAAATGGTTTTAAAAGAATAATTATAGTTTTTTTTACTGTCGCGATTCTATTTAATAAAATCTAAATTTTATTATTCAATGATTCAAGTTTTTTAGGAAAAGCTCATTAATAATAGTTGTTCTTCACTTTCCGAGTGACTGATTCAGAAAGAAAACACGACCTTCACATTGCAGTATTCCCTATTATTCCCTAAATAATCCCTCTCTGTATTCCCTAAATAAATACCCCGACATACCGACATTCCTCAGCTGATGTCAAGCGAACCAAAATTGTCTTGTTTGGGGAACTAGGAGGGAAGTGACATTTTTTTATTTGTTCCGTTAATTTGTCACTTCCCGGAACAAGCACAAGTTACAACGCCCTCACGATTTTCCCTTTGTTATAGTACAAATAAAAAATCTCTTTTGGCGACTTTTTGTTGACCATTTGAATGGGGGAAAAACTCATTGGTTCGGAATGTGAATGTTTTGTGCATAGGTCAGAGTATTCTAAGTACTATCTAGAACAAGATGCTTCATAATTGCGAAATTTCCACTTACTTATCGCGAGGAATCTCGGCAAATGATTCGATTATGCCACGTTTCCATTACCATGGGACATTGCGACTATCTTTATGAGTTTGTTATTCTGTTTGAATTAGAAATTGTTTAAATTGTAAAACTGAAACTCATGTTTTAACTAACAAAACCATGTTATTTGCTTAATGCAATTTACTGTCAATTATAAATTGAGTCTAAGCATTTTCAGTGCATTATAAACACGTTTGAAAAAGTATTTTTGTACAGAAAATATACAAAAAAAAAATATTGCAAGCTAATCAGAATTTTTCTGATTTAACGGGAAAATATTGAGTTGTTCTGAAATGCTTTAAAGTTATCTCGATTCCTGTAGAACATTTCAGAACTATTAAATCTGTAGACATGTATGTCTCTACATATAATCCTATATAGGTGTTCTGTAATATGTCCTTTTGAACTCCGAAAGTTATGGTCATTAAAGAGGCATCTAGTCATTATAAAGTGGCTATGAGGTAAAAGATGGAACAATAAGCAATGTAGCTAGGGTGAAATTCTGTTATCTGACATCAAGGTGGCCCTATCTCGAAAATTAAACGAATGAGAAGCAAAGTATTTACAATGATGTAGCAGCTTATGTAGATATTCTCTCTTTCAATATTTTCAAATATTTCTTTTCAATCAAATATTTACTTTCAGGCAAGTTACCTGACGTAACAATGGACAAACCAATATTCGGTGTATGTACTTTTTCGCAGTTTATGTGAAAAAAAAATTTTTTTAATGTTGGTGCACAAATTTAAATCGTCCTTGTCGATTTAAACTAACCATAAAATAGATGTTTGGTTTTCTCTTTTTAATTTGCTTTTTCTTCTGTTCTATTGTCAACATATTAATGGCTTGAATCAATGGAAAATAGCTTCTCAAGCCGATGCTTTGGTGTTTATATAAGAAATTGTTTTATTAACAAAATGAATTTTGACACTATTCTCAAGCATTTCATGGTGAACTTTAACTTGCTTGCTACAGCTCGTAGAATACGATTTGAAGGCAGGTAGCAAATTCGTCGACAAGTCGGATTTAAGACGGCGTCTCTCTACGATGTGACGTAGATGAAACGTTATCTGACGTCATGGATATTTTAAACCAATGAGAAGAAATGATGTAGACATGATTTCAATAGAAAGGAAAGAAACAGCCACTTTATGGTTAAAAACTGTCGTTTAGTATAATCTGCTTTTTTCAACAGCTTTGTAAATGACTTTTTCCCCGTTTCATTTAGATATAGCGATAAGAGCCTTAGCGTCCGAATTTAACATCTAATATCTGCACGTTGTCTCATCTCGTAGCGCACTGCCGTGTTTCTTTGACTGGACAGCTATTTTTATGACCTCAGTTGCTGGTTTTTACAGAAGGGACAAAAATCAAGACCATGGGTTCCCAAACTTTTTTTTCTCGTAGACCACTCTCAAAGTTTTACTATTTTCGATAGACTAACAAAAAGTACCTAGGTACTAACAAAAACTACTTAAACAAAAAAGTACCTAGGTACCTAAAGTTTAATCTTCCTTGGCTTTTTATTATTTTTTATAGAAGTTTAGAATAATCTCTAGTATTTATGTAATTTTTACTATATAACTACCTACAACACTCAAGTAGTAAAACAAATATAATATGATTGATAAATTACAATGTACAATAAAAATATGCATAACAAATAGGCAGGTACTTATTTTTTCCGGCGCTGCAAACCTTAACATCGATTCACTCACAGTCACTTTTATGTTTAAAATCCTGGAAACAAATGAGTAACGTTTTATTCTTGGAGTCGCATTTCATCCCTTTGCAGGTCTAAGCAAGCATCCCGGACGAGCGGGCGCACGGGCGGCACTTTGCAAGTCTCGACATGTGGTGTATACTTGTACTTTTATCTATCGTTCTATTCAATTCTGTGTTTGAATTGAGTCTCGAATATTTTTGAGTACCTACTTAGTGAATGTTGCTACCTGCGTACGTTTATAGGTAAATCCAAGCCAAAATTTTTGTTTTTTATTATGAAAACCAGAAAATTTTTCGTGGACCTCCACTTACAACTTGTAAACACTTGTTTTCTTTTCACGTCTACGTGGACCCCTGTGTGGTCTCCTATGGACCCGTCCACCTGGACCACTTTGAAACCAATGATCTAGATGTTACTAGCCTTTACATTCCTTTACTTACAGGTAAAATATACATGAATAGTTAATATTTTCAGCCACTAGAAAGCATTATTTCATTACTAAATACTAAAATAATAATATAACTTTTGGAAAAATAATAATATAACTTTTTCGCAAGTAAATAGAAAAAATACCAATTATCTTTCCTTATAAATAAAGAAATTGCTACTTTTCTTCTCATATCAATAGAGGGACATTGTACTCTTCGAAATTTTAATGTGTATAAGCCCTCCCAAACCAACAATCTTCGGCATAGTTAGATGTATCTCTACCTTTCAGTTACGAGCATAACGTCTTTCTTTTCCAAGTTATTCCAATTCTATCTGCTCAGCAAAGTAACAAACTAGGAATATCAAAACAGCAACTAAAAACAAAATAATTATATTCATTAATTTAATATAAATGTTTGAATAAATTAAATTAACTTTCGCGTTAAAAATAAAATTTAAATAACAACTATAAAATAAAACGAGTAAAAACTGATAAAAAGATTGGTAAATGAGAAATGATAATATATAGGCTTGCTAAGAAAAAATTGTGAACTAGTCTTTTCAATGATGATAAAAAATATAATTGCTTCCATTTTTAAAACAGAGAAATTTAATTTGATCTAATATAAACAGAATTCTCTCAAAATATATTTCAGAAAAGTGCAAGATGCTGGTATACATCACAATGATTTTCAATCATTCGAATAATTCCAAACGAGTTCAATAATTGTACTCTGAGCTCATTACAGTAGAACGTAAATTTTTTGACTATCGTTTTCAAGGTTCTCTCGAACATTAAGAATCTTTTACTAGAAAAATACTGAGCAATTGATTGGACACATGCTGTTATTGTCTACAAAAGATGCTGATTTCCGGTTCTTTTTTTTTTTTTTTTTTCCTTTCTGCCCTTTAGTTCTCAGTCTAGTTGTCTAGTTTTTCCAAGGCTGAGCATATCTTCGCAGTTATGTAGAACTATTACATATGTAAAATATTTATTTTTCTTTATTTTTTTAATCAAAATTGTAAGAATTTTGATCTTGCAAAAGACTGGACATGTCATAAAATATGCAACTACATCACCATGTGATGCTTAAAAAAATGGCGCGTGATAAAAGTATTTTTATTTTCAAGGTTGTTGACTATTCTGTGGTTATTTTTTGCTCACAAGGGAGCTAATTCGATATGATATGTACAATTTAAAATGTCTTCGAATCATTACCTGTATACTAAAGGACATAAAATTGGGGGGAAAAAAAAACCCCACGAACTATTGAATGGAAAATTTAGAACATTATTAAATCAGTTGCTAGCTCAGCTAGTTTTACATGAAATTTAGCTTATAACACTTTGAATCATTTCGAAATTATAAATGATTTAACACAGTTAATGCTTAAGGAGTAACCTGTAACCTGGTGGGAAAACGCAATGTTCTCCGGTTTTTTAAGCTGCAGGTTCGATACTTCATTATGCCATCGTGTTGAGGAGTCCTGTGAACTTTAAAACTTCTGTTGTCAATTTTTTTTCTACTTTGATGTGGAAAAAATTTTCAATTCAAGTATCAACCACTTATTTAACTATGATTAAAAATGATAAGAGTGTGAGTTGCGAATTTGATAGGGCGAGATAGATGGTTTGTTTGTCGCTCAACGGTCATTTTTTTTGCACACGAGGGCTAATTAGACCGGGACCTACGGTTTAAAGTGGATTCCGAACCACTACAAACATCCATGCCCAAGGTGGGATTCGAACCCACGAACTGTTGAACCGAAGACAAGAGCGCTAACCATTCGGCTGCCAGCTCAGCGCGCGAGATAGATGGAAGCGTTTTACAATACCCTAACTTAAGGCAAATTTAAATTTAGAATTTTTTATACAATTTCATAATAAATCAAAATATTTCAAATAATTGAATTTTTCATTTTTTAACTAATTTTTTTCATCCGAAAATGAAAAAATTGAAATTAATTAATAATAGATTTAATTGCCTTTTGAACTAAAGGACATGTAATGAGCATGCTTTTTAGTTTATATTAGAAGAACATTTAATGTTCAGTTTAGTAGAACATGTAACGAATATTAATATTTCTTAAAGAAGCATATTGTTTAGAAAAATTAAACACGTTTTTGTTTAATTGAATCATTTTTAAATCTTACGAACTATTTACAACATTTCTTGTTTATATATGCTTCGTATGCCATATTAAAGCTACACAACCAATTATAGAACGGGTTAAGACTAATATTAAAAGATTGCTTCGTATTTTTCACACACCAGAAAGAAGAATAACTCTTAATTTGGTAAATGTCTTTTAGTTTTTTAAAGAGGTCTGTGAGTTGATTAGATTTGGACACGAGGGCTAATTCGATTAAGAAAGAGTTTAAAGTGGATTCAGACCTTTTATAAACACACACTGTCAAATCAAACCCATTAATTGTTGAACTTTAAATCATATTCAACTCTCAGAGTGACGAGAGTTATTGAAATAAAAACCTGAGTATTTTCATTTCTAGAATTCCAAACTGATTTGGAATTCTAGAAATGAAAATATTTTTATAATGTTATTAAAAAATTTTTTTTGCACAAATAAATCTTAGAGCCGTTTACCGAAAATCCTGGCAGTGTTTATGATATTGCCTATCAATAGCACACACTTTTTTTAGACAAATAAGAGTCAGAAAATTCAAAAACAAAATATTTCAGAATAGATCTTTTGAATAGCGAAAATATTATTCTATTCATGTAAAGCAATTCAATATAAGGTAACGTAAGAGGAATTATTTAAAATAAATTTGCTATTATTTATGCTAACATTAGATTTTCCCTAACAAAAATATCTCCTAATGCATTCATCATAAAATTCACTGCCATAGTACAAAAATAGGAGAGAAACAAAAAAAAAAAATTTAATCAAAGTCTCAAATCATACATAATTTACTTTCTGAGTAACCTTTTTGCATTAAGTGCTTCAAATATTCATGAAACAGATCACTGAATTAAAGAAGACACCCTCAATCTCAAATCGGAGAATAAAGGTCAATATCCCAGAGTTTTAATTTTATCCAACTAACAAATTTGATGAATATTCTAAGTGTTTTGACCTAAGGGGAAAAATAGAAAAGAAAGGATATTTTTATCAAAGAAAGAGCGAGTTTGTGGAATTTCAACAATTTTTAAAAACTCGCTGCATCTACTACTAAAGTAGATCAACAAACATGATAAGAGACACAAGACAATAAAAAAGAACAACACAATGGCAGCATTTCTCCCTCGCCTTTCCTCTTGTGCGGAGGGAAAAAAAGCAAGCGATTTATATCTTTAAAGCGAAGATACGACGCAAAAGAATCCGGATTCCATAATTTTTGGCAGTTTTAAAATATTCATTTAGAATGATAGCCGGATGTGTACAACGTGTGTGCGATAAAAAGTATTAGAATTGCCAATTTTCCTAAGGCAATTTCTTATAATGATAAGCAGTTATGCAATGAGAATCGCAAAAATTCTTTTGATAACACTGTGACATTTATGATATAAAGTATGACGATAATTTCTTTTTGAAGTGAAAAAGTTGTTGCTAGGTATATTTTTTATACAAGGCCTTTCTGAAACCAAGAATTATTTACGGGTGTCACGAGTGTTAGTATATGAGCACCTTTTTTCGAAAATCCGCCATGGATCTTATTATTCTAAAATAAATCTTTAAAAAAAACTTTCACAAAAGCCATTCTTAAATTAGAATAGTATTATCATATATATAATTTTCTTAAAAGGATTCTCTCTGTCCCTTACTCCCTCCATTACAAATACCTTTAAAATATACAAAAATCTTAATTCAGAAACATTTTCGTTTGTAGCCTCTAATGCCTAATTATTTAGACATTTTTAAATTATATAGATTACTCATACTGTGCTGTACATCAATATAAATTTTCATTAAACTAAAATGTTCTATACTTTATTTTTATATAAGTTTTATTCATAGAAATTTCGCTAGTATTTTCAGGATTTTTTGTGCCAATCATCACACACACACACACACACACACATATATATTCATGTGATATCTTCTGTGTATTCATTTGTAAAATTGACTCTTATCAGAGCTGACAATGATGTAAATACTCAAGTTAATTTAAATTCTTTTAGATTTTTTTTAACAAAATAAATAAAAATGTGAAATAATTAGAAAAGCATACAGTAAAATAGAACTTTTTAAATATAGAAAAAGCTTTCAAAATTAAGAGCAATATAAATCATTTAGAATACAAAGTAAATAAATAAATAAGGTTTAAAAAAATAAAAATAAAATACAAATAAAAATTTAAGAATCAATGAAAAGAGAAATTAAAATATGTAAAAAAAAAAAAAGAATTGAGTTAAAATTAAAATTTAAAAAGTAAAAACATAATGAAAAATATACTGAGTGGAAAATAGGAATTAAAAACATGTCGATTTTTATTAGGAGAAGGCAAAAACGTTTCGAATTTATTTGTGTAAAGATTCTAAAAAATAAACAATAAAAACATAAATTTTTCTCATGTGTTTTTAAATTAATGGAAGAGAAAAAAAGTTGAAAAATTAACCCTAATAAAAAAATAACAAGAAAAAAGAAAGCTCTACAAGTGAAACATTAGAAACATACCACTATCAACTATATAGTTTCCTTTTAAAAAATGTGAAATCTGTTATACATACATAATTGAAAAAAACCCGATAACTTTAGATTTATCAAAATAAATTATTATTTATTTGGTTTGGTACTTAGCCATCTATATTTACCCATTCGGCAACATCGACAGGAAACTACAGTTCGAAGTTGATTTTTAACCAATAGCTACATCCACAAAAAGTAAGATTGAATCCATAAACTATTCAACTTAAAACTTAAATGTAGTTTCAGAATTGCTTTGTTTATCTTCGCTCAACAGTTACTTTCTGCATATGGGGGCTAATTCGACCGGGACCTGTTGTTTAAAGTAAAGTTCGAATCACCACAAACATCCCAAGGGGGAATCGAACACACATATTAAAGTTTTAGTGAAGTATTGTCAATTCAGGTAACAGGTTGAAGTTGTTTATGCCGATTTTAAAAGGATCAACAAATGATGGTGTTGTTACTAATGGCACTTGGACAAGCCAAGCTCGCTATGCCTTGGCTATGCAAATTTAAGTCAATTGGGGTCTCTCATTTAATCAGAGCACCATGAAGGTGAAAGTACTTTTGCTCTTTAAATTCTCTCCGATAGATGGCAGCACCAGAGGTTTTACTCCCTCAATATTGACATTGATCTGAAGGGGGAGGAAAGTTACTCCAAACCATTGTACCCATGGTAACTGCTCAATGACCGAACACAGGACTTTCGATTCCACAGATTTAACGAATACATGTATCGCATGTACTCGGTGGGTCTTTGGCGGCATTGGGAATCGAACCCAACCCTTCCGGATGGAAGGCCGATACCCTAACCACAGGCTACCACGGCCCCAACAAATAATGATGAAAGGATGATATGGTATAATCTTAATACTAAAATTTTTATCTGATTCCTGGAATTAAAGTGTAATAATAATCATCTAACGCTATATAATAATAATAATAAACCTAAATAGAAGCTAAATGGTTAGCATTTTAGTTCACAACTCAACAGTTCATAGATTCGATCATCACTGTGTATTCAGATCTTGTGATTCACTTCTAAGCTATAAGTTCCAGTTGAATCAGTCATCGTGAGTATAAACAAACTGACAATTTTAAAAACATAAGAAAGTGTATAATTTAAAAATATTTCCATATTTTTTCTATCAAGTTTCAATTGTAAATTATTATTTTTTTTTGCATGTAAAAAGAGTAGAATGACAAAATGAAAAAGAAATTGCTGAAACGAAGAAAAAAGTTGCCGATTTAGAGCTGAACTGATACAATACCCGAATATTATGAATTTTTCATTAATTCTGACTTTCTAATTCTATACCTAAAAAATATGAAATTCAATATTAGGTGTTTGACGTCTTGGAAACGCAGAAGATTTTTGAAAATTTCTTTCAATGCATTATCTCTTTTGAGTTATCCAAAGAAAAAGAAAATGTACAGACTTCTTTTAACTTCTCAATATGTTGATTCGAATTCCATTCATTAAACAAAGTAAAAAATATTTTTCTTGATAAATGGATATACGGGAACATTGAGAATGGATATAAGTGTTCTTTTAAATAAAAAGAAAAAATCAAAATATTTGCTCAAGAACCGTTGTGTGATCCCTTATAATAAAATATATTCAATAAGGAAAAAAAATGAGAACGGGTTGTGAATAATCAAAATGCATAATTCAGTTTTAAAAAAATGAATAATAATGTTAAAAATAAAACGAGTGAATTTTCTTTTCATGAATCCAAAACATCTGGTCGAACCTATATACTTCAAATATAGTGAAAATTGTCACCTTTTCAAAGTATGATGCGTCGACTCTTTTGATGCAGAGTATAAATTCAGTATTGTTATAAATTCCTTTTTTAACACATCATGTGTTATATTGTAATTCACGGATGCGGGTTTTTGTTGTAGAGAAATATTTCCTGCCGTGGCCTTTTGTCAAAGAGTAATTCTTCTTTTTGAGGACTCCCCCAACATAGGGAATGTAACCCTCAGTTACTCGGAATAAACGATTTGGTTATACTTTTTTTTTCATTTTAGAGGGGGGGGGGCACCAAAGTAAAATAAAAGTTGGCGGGCTTTCCTCGTAAAAGTCAGTCGATGATTGGTCACATTCTTGACGAGTTTCACATTCCAGCTGTTGGAGGAATCTCCGCCCTCGCTTTATCTGTTCGAGAAGAGTATTTCGCCTACGTGGTTAGAAATGTGCTTAAATAAATCGCTCTTTTTGGCGACTCATGTTTGGGAGAATGCTAAAATTACAAAATGGTTATTATTTGTGATAATGGTTTTTCTTTATCAAAAATGATAAAAATGATTTTTTTTTCTTATAATAGGTGTGTAAATTTGAGACTTCTAGCAAGAACACTTTCACTTAATTTTTCTTCAACAATTTTAGAAAAACCTGAGAAACACAATATAGACAAAAATTATTTTAACAATATATAAAATAAAAATAATATTAATTATTGTATTAAAGAAGTAACAAAATAAAAACGAGATCGCATGTAGTACTTGGATTTTCAGAACATTTTTCATATGTTAATTAAATTTTAAAAGTAAAATCACAATTTAAGGATAAATTAAGTGCAATGATTTGACCTTCAATAATAATTTCAGACTATAATTTCCTTCAATGTTTTAAAACTTCAATATATATGAGAATTCTATAACAGTTTTAAATAATAATGATCAGTGCGTGAATATTAGATATTAACTAAATGTTCTTATTACTTTGGAGAAATAAATTTGAAGCAAAATATTAGTTAAATGTATGCAGTTAAAAATTACGTCGCAGATTAAGGTGTTACATTATCTTTTCATTTCAGTGTTTAATTTAAGAAATATACTTAATTTTGCTGAAATGTATATTATAAAAATATATATAATGTATATAAAATGAATATATATAATAAATTGAATAATATATATAATAATGCTGAAATATATATAAAAAATTAATTCATTATTAATATATTATCTATAATTTTATTTACGAATAAAACTCCAAATAAATAGTTTTGGATTTACTTTTTATTTAAAATATAAACTAATGTAAAAGTAAAAATAAAAAAAATATTACGCTTCATAAATCAAATAAATTGCAGGAATTTTTAGTTAAAGTTGTATAAACATTTGTATTTCATTTTTGCTCGGGCTGGTAACTGAAAGATGAGTGTTCTAGTTAAGTTCTAGAGATTAGAAAATTCAGTTCCTAAACTCATGCTAAGCTGCGTAAAACATCCACCAAATGTGCATTAGTGCACAAAAGTGATTTAGAATAATAAACCAAGCAAGTTTTTGAGTGTATCACTTAAATTACAATTATCCTTATTTAAATTTGTTTCATTAAAGGACAGTCTTAACAAATATAATAAATAAAAGTATAGTCTTTTTTAAATTAATACATTTTCAAGATATAAATTATAGAAAAACAAGATGCACAATATAAATGGTAATTTAGAGAGACTTCCTAAAGAACTTGTTTTCAAATTCTTTTCCCGTGATTTTTCCCTTGGCGACGGATATCAGGTTGTTGGCAGAAAACCACCTCACAATCTGCGCATCTTTCTGCGCAACGTATAACCCTAAACCGGGAGTTCTCTTTCTCTTTTGACTCTTCACATTTTCTAAAACGTAAACGTAGTTTTATTGTCATGTTATAATATAACCAAGAAGACTGCTAACCACGTTTTTTGGATACTTTTTTTCTTATGATTTTTGAATACTGTATGAGTTTATATCTTGATGAATGCTTCGTTTCCACACAACTGTACTTTCATCACTGGAATTTCTAGGATTATTATTGAATGAAATGAAACTTGCGCCGTGGATTTTGACAGTGTTATCGAGGAGCGTGTAAAATTTTTGTGACTAGTGTGGTGTGACAACCAGTGCCTTCGCATGCCGAACATACCTCTCAATCGTAATACCATCACGCGGTTTTGTAATTCGTATGCGATGATTTTCGGACGCAGAGCGATGACCGCCGAAGCCGAGGAACAGGTAAGTCAGATAGAATGACCCCAATTAACGTTGGTAGTTTTCATTTATTATTGCAGCATGCTTTGGTATGTTAATGATCGCTTTCCTCACCAGTTATTTTAGTTTTTGTTTTCCTTTAAACTGTACCGCTCGTTAGTGTGCCACATATTAGTGAATGGGTAATCATTCAGTCGAAATAATATCATCACAAAATGGGATTTCTTAAACTTATTAAATTACTAAATTGAAGGTAAGTTTATTTTGACTTACATATCAAAGTTCAGAGAAGATTTAAGTCCTATATTGATATAAGTTAGTATTACGTTTGGAAGTCTGTTAATTAAAAACTATAATTTTTACTGTCGTTTTATTAATATTCTGAATTTTTTTATTATGTGAATAGAAACAAATGTCGATGTATTAATTACAAAATAAAATGGAAACAAACAGTTTCTTTAGATCTTATTTTATAAAATGTTATAATATGTAATGAATGATTTTTTAAATATATTGTTTGATAAATTATTTTACTGATTTTTATTAGTTATGTAATATATTCCAGAGAGTTCGATTTCTTTTATTACTTTAAAATGCTAACATTTAGTGATTTTGTTCAGATAGCTATTTGCACTGTAAATGGTTAGCTTCGTGGACAAAAAGTAAATGTATCAAAAGTTTCCTAAAATACTGCATTGAGGGTGCTATATTTTGAAATATTGTATTTTTCATTCAAACATTTCTTGAGTGGAACACACAATTTTCCTTTAAAATAATTATGTATTTTTATAGAAATTATTACAGCTATTTATCAAACAATAAGTTTTTGTTATCTTGAAAATTATGTTAAAATTGCAAATTAAAAATAGTTTAATTATTAGTAGATATTTTATCACACTAAATTATTTTCAAAAATGAATATTTTTACTAGAATTTTTTTTTGTAAATTAGTTTTAATTTTTATATTGCATTTTTCAAAAACACATTTCACATTGTGTCATGGGCAGCATTATAACCATAGCCTGTTCTAAAGTATACATTATGTAAATGTCTTTTCAAGAGAAATTATGGTTGATAGTAAACCAGGTTAACTTATTACAAGGGAGGAAATCGGGAAAATTACTTAACACCCTTTTAGACAGATATGCATACAGAAGTGCAACATCCATCTCCTTTTATTCCATAGTAGCTGGGATCAAACTTCATATTTTTCACTCTGTAGAATTCACCCTATGCTCTTATTTACCTGCAAGTTTTTGTAATGTACCTATTATGTTTATGTTCCAGTAAATTAAAATTCATTTCTGTAACTTATTGTTTATAAGAAACCAACTTACTTACTTTCAGTTATAAATTCAATGCCTTAATTATTTGGTACCTTTTTATTTGGATTAAAAGTTTTTATCCACATTAAGGTAAAGAATAACAAACATATTTTGATTGATATATCAAACATGACTGATTTTCTGCATCTGTCCACCTCGAAATTAATACAGTAAGAGTTTCTCATAATGATATATAATGATTAATAAATTTAAAAAATGTTTATTGATTTCAAAAAGTTAAGAAAATTGGCAAATAGATAATTTTCCCTGATCACATATTTTTAAAATGTAAACATAATACTTTTGGTTGAAGTAAATTTTTTTTGTATAAATTTTTTATGTATTGATTATGATTTCAAAATTTTTAAGAACTTTATGTGATGAAAACTTAACTACTAGGAAATTTTTATAAAGCTTTAAATTTTAAGAGAGTTTAATAATTTTAGAATATTTTTACAGTAAAATCATTTTACTGACGTAAATTTGAATATAGAGAATTTAAATGTATGAGAGATGTATACTATACTAATACATGGGATATATAATAAGGTAGTAAAATTGCTTTTAAATATATTTATTATTAAATTTATAATTACTGAACGTCTAAATGGAAAAAGTCTGTAGTTAACCTGAAACACATATTTACCTGGATACACAAATACTGGATGACTAAGTTTGGAAATGCTAGTTTATCTGAAATAGAAAGTTGTTTGTCAAGAATGTGTTGATAAAGTTAGTTTTTCACCTAATTTTGAAATTTGGTCTAGCACTATAATTTTTTTAAAAGAAGTTTGGATTGGATAGAATGAAAAAAAATTAAATTATAAAAAAGAGAGAGGAAACCAATAATAGAAGATTACCTAATAATTTTTCTTTTTTGAAGTCTAAATAGAAATTATTTGATCTTAACAAAAATATAAATAAATGAAAATAAGTTTTTTTCTGTGAAAATAGTTGAAAATAAATAGTTAAATTTATATTCAAATAATTGAAAAAAATTCAGTTTATTGAAATGATAAATAGTTGGGTTGCATGCAAACATTATAACTTGTTGAGAAAGTAGCTAGAAATTATCTTTAGAAACATCTATAAATTTAAAATAATTTTAAATGCACACCTTTTGTGAGATTTGTATTTAAAATTGTGTTATTGAAAAATCTTATAAAAAATTTTACCATACTTTCAGTGAATAAATTTTTAATGCACATATATTGAAAAAAATTGTGTAAGATCATTTATGTTAAGGAAATATATACTCATTAAAACCGAATAAAAATATATTAAAATCAAATGAAAGGCTAGAAGGATGTTAGAAAAACCATTTTTTTTGTCACATACCACATTAGTTATGCATACAATGATTAGCATTTTATTTAAAATTGTGAAAGAAAGTGATGTTGTCTAGGGACCAACTTTTTTTTATTTTGGGTTTCTGAATTTTTTACTTTTTGAGTATTTACTAAGTGAAACATTTGTTAATAGTATTTGTGTTTCTAAAAGATGCTGAAACTAATAATTCTATATAGTTTTGAAGTTTTTGTTTAAAATTATTTTACCTTTCTAGAATTATTTTTTTTATTCATAAGAAATATTTTTCATGATATTCCTGATTTCATTTTTATTAACAAGGAAGAAGTACACAATTTAATTTATATTTTAAAATGTGGATTTCTAAAATTCTTATTAAATTGATCTAGAAATGTTTGTAATGAGGTAACGAATTTTTGCAGTTTCATTCTCCTAGGCCCTGAAATCTCCATTATTTAACAATAATACTTTAGTATAAAAACAAACACCAAAATATTTAAGATTTTCAGATTTTTTTATTAGTAAAATTAAGTATGCAAGATTTTACTTTTTTAAAGAAATATGTTGAATTCATATGAGTTTTTCTTGATTCTTATTTTCAAACCATTTATTGAAAATAGTTTTGATAACAGATATAAGTCCTAGAATTTATTCCTACATCCATTTCTTAAATATTTGCTTTCATTGAATTGTTCTTGATGTAATTTCTCAATAAAAATTTGTATATGCAATAGAATATTTTTAATTATTGAACATTTAGTAAAATTTATTGAATTTTAGCATCATCTAATGAGTAAATTCTAATATTTTTTTCCAAATTCGTCTTCAAATTTTGTGAGCTTCTTGATTAAATAGTTATACTGTAGGCTATATCTTTAAAACTGCATACCATGTTGTAATATTTTTGAAGTCTTCAGGAAACTATATAATGTATACTATTTCACTGTTTAAATATCGAAACACATGTTTTATTAACAAATTATAAAATACAATATTCATAATTTATAAAATGTTGTTTAAGAGGCAAGCAAACAAGTAATTCTCTAGGATTCATAATATTTACTGCACTAATGATTCTTGAATTTTTAAAAATTAAATAAAGGAAAAAGTTTTCGTACATATAAATTTATTCATTATGAATGACATTTTGAAATTTCAATTAAACTTTAATTGCAAAAAATTTCTTCTGGTTCAAAAAAAGTAATTTAACAATAAGAATTTTTATTTCAAAGTAACCAAAGTAATTTTTTAAAATATTCCTTTAGAAATATTTAAAAGAAAATTTATAAAATTTTAGAGTAATTTATGAAAACATGAAAAATATAATAAATGCTTTTAATGCATTTTACAAATTAATATAAGTATTACATCTTAATGTGAACCTTAACATGTCATGCTATGTATTAATCATAAATTATAGATTGATATCATAAATTATAATATAGATTGAATATCACTCTTATTTATCTCTAGCTTTAATAGCTGGCAGGTTAGATGAGTTTCAACGTTTTCACCATTAAGTTTATCGTATTCTGAATTGTATAAATATTAAATGTATTTACCATAAAATTATTTGTTTTCATTTAATTCTTAAAAATTTATATTTTTCAGTTAATATAATCATTTTAACTATGTTAATATTGCTTATAATTGCTGATTTCAAATTTATTATAGCTACTTAATTATACAGGATAAATACTTTCAAGTATTCAATCTTTTAGTTATTAGATAATTTTTATTTTGATAAATCAAACCTCTATTTTATGATGTGAAAACAAATTGTAATTATTTAATGAATTATTTTTGCCTGTTTTCATGTTTCTAATAACTTTTCAATTTCTCCAGTGGAAAGGTGAAAAATGTCTTAGTACAATGCGCCAGTCTTTCCATAGGGCTTTGACTACCTGTAAGGCCCCATTGCCTCCAGGAAAGAAATATGTCGCTGTTCAGTTCCTTACTAAAGAGCTTATTTTTTATGTTGTAGATGTAAGTGTACTGCTATTGATATTAGTTTTTAGATGTCCCTCTTTCAAGAAAAATTTATTTTGTGATATGAAAACTGCTTCTATCAAATTAATCAAAAATAACCTCTATAGTTAAATGTAATATTAACTCATGAATAATATTAGAAGAAAATTATGTTAGTGATAAATTTAAAAAAAACATGCATAAAGATTGTGATTAAGCATATAAAGTTCTTTTTAAAAATTTTTTTAACTATGAATGAAAGCAATTAAAAATTCTTATAAAAATGAAATGTGATATTCATAAAAATGATTACTGTGTCTCTTTTCTGGTTTTAATACTTTTTGAATGGAAATTATATAATTGTTACTTTTTTAGTTTGCTTGGGAAACTTTGAATATTACAACAATTCCACTAATTTGTTTGCTTGTAATAATTTGGTAAATGATATAAAAAAGCATTTACTATATTAATAAAATTAATATAAACTTACAGTATTGGAAATGGTACTCTTTATATTTAAAATTTTTTTTTGATTTTAATAACAGCTATTTAAATATGAAGTAATTCCTTTAAACTGTTAAAAAAATAACATAATTCTTTTTGAATATATAAAGTAAACATTGCTAAGTCTGTTTTAAATGTTCTATATAATTTATTGTTTAACTTATAAGTTCTTATGTGACATCTGTATTCTTAGGCTAAGGGTAAAGGACAAGAAGTTTTTGATGAAGCAAGTAAACATCTTGGTCTTCTTGATGCAGAGCTTTTTGGATTAGCTTTTTATCAGGGTATTTGTTAAATTTTTATGTAGGTTAATTATTTCATTTAAGAAAAATTTTTCTATACATTCTATTTAAAGAATGTTACCATTAGTAGTTAACAAGGCATTATCTATATGTCAGTTTTTTTTGTGAAATTACTTTTCAAGTGCAATTAGTATTTTAAAAATCTTTTTTTAATTTTAACTAATTTCAAACTTTTTAGTATGATAATGGGAGTAAACGAGTTCGTATTTTGATTTATAATTTGCTGTATTTTAAATTGGATAATGAAAGGGAATATTTACCCAAAAATATTTTCTAAAATACATTTTATCCGCAAATTGATTTATTTTAAATTTTAGAGCCAAAGAATATTTATGCTCTAAAATTTAAAATAAATATGGAAATTAAAATGATAAAAATCTAAATGTAAAATTATGCTAATGAAATTTTGGCATTTAAGTTCGGATTAAAATCTACAATATAAGAATGAAGAAAAGGTCATACGCTTTTACTTATTCTTTCTTGTGACAGCTTTATTTTCCCCTAAGTTTATTGGATACTATGTGTTGTTATGCTTAGTTAATGTTATTTTTTAATACCTTATAAAATATCATGGGGAAATTTTTTGAAAAAAAAATGTTTTCTTTAAATTAATGTTATTTAATAATGAAAATTTTTGTTATTTAACAAATTGTTATTTCAAAATAACAGGCAAAATTTAATTTTGTTTGATTATAAATTCATCTTTAATGCATAGTTTATTGTAATTTTATAATTTCATTAATAATTTGAGAGACATAGTTGAGTTTAGATGTTAGATAACATTAAAAACAGACTACAAAATTAAATCTACTAAATTTTTCCTTATTGTTGACATAATTATTTAATGATTTATATTTTCAGTTTAGGAAATTTATAATTGCCTATACATAATTTGATAATATTTATGTATATTTCCTTAGATGGAGATTACATTTTCATTGATTTAAACCTTAAAGTTTCAAAATATGCTGTCCGAAGTTGGAAAACGCACAGTAATGTAAGTAAACAAAACAGTTATTTTAATAATTATATATGCTCAGTTTTATTTAAAATCATCTTCAAGGATGTTTTTATCGAAAAATTAAAGAACATAATTATTAAATTAATATAATTTAAAAATTATATTAACATAATTTATATCTATATTTTATCTTTCCGTACATGCGATATATCATGTTTACTTATTGAAAATATTTTTATCCCCATGAAATATGTCCTGTGCTTATCAAATTTTCATTTTTCTTTCCACTTTTCATATTTTTGTTTTATAATTTGCTCTTTTGCCTAAATTTTCAGCTGAATTTTACCATTCAGCTGTAATTTGTGTTGATGCCTTTAATTCAACAGTTCAGAGGTTTGAATCCCATCTTGGGCTGAATATTTGTTGTGATTCAGAATCCATTTGTTATAATAACTCCTGGTTGAATTAAACCTTCATGTATGAAGAGTGATTTAAATGAGACAATAAATAAATTTTTCAAAAATTTTAACAAAAATAAATAAATTCTTCAATTCAATTTGTCTTCAATTCAAGAATTATTAAAATTAATAAATAAAACTATTAATTATTAATTTTAATATTTTTGATTGTTTATATTCAAAATTCCTTCAATATTTTATAACAGTATTTTATAAAATAATTAAAATCAAAATTTTGCAGCAATAGTAGAAATATAATTGCTTTTTTAAGTTATATATTACCTTATTGATTTTTCTAAACATTTTAAACTATTATAGGGCATTGGAAGTGATGGACAACCTTTACTAATTTTGCATATGAGAATTAAATATTATGTTGATTGTCATTTATTAATTAGGTAAGTGTATTAACTAATTTATCTTAAATTTAAACACTTTAATTTGGATTTTCAATCTGAGAAAATATTTCTTTAGTTTATTTTTCTTAAATATAAATTTTAAATACTTTGAATTAGATTTTTATCGATGCAATTACTTCATTTAATTTTATTTTTTAATATTTTAAATGTATTGTTGTTTATTATCTTTAATGCATATTCTATTCTTTATTTTCCTTTTTTTGTTTTATTCATCTATTATTTTGAATCGTGTAAATATTTATTTTTCTGCAATTCCATAGTTTTATTTTTAAATATAATTAGATTTGCTATTGTATTAAATATTTTATTGCATTGTTTTATAAATCTTCCAAATTCTCTTAACACTATCTTCCTTAAACTTTAAAGGTCTTTTACTTTTTATGTAAATAGTTGTAGATTTAATTTTATGAGTAAAATCATAATTACTTCCACATCATACAATAATAAGTAATTCATATAATAATTCGATATATGATTAATGTTTTATCTATTCTAAATAAAATCTTATTACTCTGACTCCTGAAAAAAATTAATAATTTTTATAATCAAGAAAATTATTTTTAAATATGTTGTGAGAAACTTAAATATGGTATTTAATTTAAAAAACATTGTTTAATATTTCGAAACAGTTCAGTTCTCTTTACTAACTTTTGATTTTGCTGTTTATGTGTGTGCTGTTACTTGAAATCGTCTTGCTCTATGATTAATTGTGATATTTTGTTTATCAGTGGAAAATCCTCTTTGGATTAAGCTTACACAACAGCAGTAATTATGCTTTTTCCCCTGTTACAATGCCTATTGTATGGCAGTATAGTGGACTTGTACTGAAAAAAATATTATCTATTAGTTGTTTGATGTTACTAATTTTTCTGTGTTTTTAAAAATTAATTATTAATTTGAATAATAGTAAATTATAATGAAAAATTAGTGATTTATTTTAGTGTTATCTACATTTAATTTTTAATGTAGAGTACAAACTTGAAGTTCACGTATTTTGCATCTTCTCATATCAATATAATAGTTTATGATTTGGAAATAATCATTTCATTTAAAAATTTGAAATCATTTCATGGAGAAATGACTAGTAAAGTTGCAGAATCCTTATGGATTTTTTATGTTAAATAAATCTAATTAACAATGAATATTTTAAAATATTATGCAAAACTAATTCTAATTTATGGATAATTATTTCAATAATGAAATTCTTTTAAAAACATGTTTTATAAAAACAATTCAATTTTAAAGTTAATATAAGTATAAAATATAGTTTTAGAATCTAAATGTATACATTTGTGCTAAGTAAATTAACATGATTAATAAGGTTTAATTGTTAATTTAAATAATTAAATCTGTTATGTAATTTTAAATTACATAATCTTTTTTAAATTAATAAATTTCTAAGATTCATTAATTTAAATTTATTATAAATAACTAAAATGATTAATAATATTAAATCCTTTATATTCCATACTTTGCAATTTATCTTCAAAATATTAGAGAGGATTTATTAAAATTTTTTATTATTTTCCCATTGTTGAATTTTTTATCAATGTATCTGTATTTAATGCTTCAAAATATTTAAAATCTTGAGTACTTCTTTTTATTAAAATAAATTAAAAAAATTGAACTGTTTATTAAAAAGTATTTTTAAAGTTAAATCCTATATTATGCAATTGCTTAGCATATGCTTCTAATATTGACTATAAAGCCTGCATTATATACAATTGAATCATTTGACCTTATGTTTGAATTATATCCTTAAGCTTAAGCTCTTGTATTAGTTGAATTTTTTAATTGTTATTCAATTTATACAATAATATATATGTGATAATATTTTCATGTTAAAAATTTTCAAAATAATCTGTAAATTGTTTATTTTTAGAATGGTAATATATCACTTAAAAAAGAGGGGAGTTTGTAAACTTCTGACTGTAAAAATTATTCTAATTTTTGTTGTCAATTTTTATTAATACATAACATATATGCTATAAAAATATATTATTATTTTCTATTAAATATTTGTGTTGGTAAATGTTACAAAAATTATTTGTTATTTTTGTGTTCAGGTAATATATGGTATGTGAATTTTTTTGAGATTATTTGTTTTTATATTTAGTGAGAAAATTGTTCGTCATCATTATTATTTACAACTGAGGGAGAATGTCAAAAATTACTCTCAAACGATTAGTGAAGAAAAGTCCTTTCTTTTGGCTGCATTAGCACTTCAGGCTGATTTAGGAAACTACAACGAAGAAAAACACAAGAATCGTTACTTTGAGATCAGTAATTATTTTCCACAATGGGTAAGATTTGTTTTAATAGATTCTATTTGTATAATATTAATTATTTATGTTATATGCTGAGAGTTTATTCAACAATTTTGAACATTGTTAAATTTTTTATTCATGTTAAGCATATTTACTCTTATTGAATAATTGTACTTTGATATTGTATGTAGCAAGATGTGTACATATTGAAAATATATATAATTGAAAAAAATATTTATTTTGAGAAATTCATACATTTATATGCTTTTATATTTTAGCAATTTTGAAATAAAAACTAAGAAACCATAATTTAAATGAGTTCTATCAGCAAATTTTGATAATTGAATATTTATAATAATTTTTAATGTTTGTGATACATATTGATATTTGTGGGAGGTGAGTATTTTTGAAAAGAATTTCCCATAATTTATGGAGTTTTTGTGTTACAATATTGTTTAATCTCTTTTGAAATTCATCTTTAAAAGCAAGCTATTTGATCAATTTTCATTATCATCCATTTTACTGAATGTTCTAAAAGTTAATATTTTTTAAAAAGAGAAAAATGTTGTGTTTAAATTATGATTTTCTGAAACATTATAAAAAGGAAATTTAAGAGTATTATTTCATTTACATATTGTTTCTGTAATGGAAAAAATTTGAATTTAAATAATTTTTAATATTATAGAATTTATTTTAGATTAATTTAGTATTTTATTTTTTACGTATGTTTGTAAATCTTTTTATTTAATGTTTAAGATTGTGAAAAAGATTGGTGAAGAATTCATCATAAAAAACATTCCTGCATTGCACAAAGATAATGCTGGCTTAAGTAGAGGAGAAGCCCAAGTAAGCTATATTAAAGAAGCATCTGATAGTACTGCCCCTCATAATTTACATTTTTATAAAATGAAAAGAAAGAAAGGAAAAGTTCTAAGTCAAGTGTGGCTGGGGATCAGCGATAGTGGAATTCACATATATGAGGTAAAAAAAATATTTTTTATCAGTCTATAATAGCATATTAAAAAGAATATTAGCTTTGATTTTACTTAGGAAAATATATAAGATGCTTGCTTTTATAAACCTTTAATTTATGAACTCTCACAATTTTACAAACTAGTGGTTGGTACTTTACAGGGTTGCTGAAATCCAATGATAACATTAATTTGCATTCACTGACAAAAATTAAAAAAAAGTGAAATTCAACCAACTTTTTGAGCTCATATTTTTATAAATATCCTTTTTATTGATTGTTTACAAATATTGCAATTATTAATTTAAAATTTTATTAATTAATGAAGTTTTTTAAAACTAAATTACCCTTGCCGATTTAAACTAACCATAAAGTGGATGTTTTGTCATTTTCATTTTGCTTTTTCTGCTGTTTTATTGTCCATGTGTTAATGGCTTGAATTAGTGGAAAACAGCATCACAAACCAATGCTTTGGTGTTATAATAAACCTTTGTATTAACAAAATGAACTTTAACAATATTCTCAGACATTCGATGGTGAACTCTGCCTTGTTTGCTGCTGCTCGAGAATTGTGATTTAAAGGCAGCAAATTTGTTGATAAGTCAGATTTACAATGTATTCTCAATACGATGTGATGCTTATAATTTATAAATTAGGGCATTTTTATAACTTCCAGCATAAATATCGTAGAATATTTTTGTCATGGGCATAGAGTTGAACTTTGGAAAACTGGCATTCTAAGCACAATGCACATATGAATCTAAGCTTAGAATGATGTTGCATAAAAAGATATTAATTATTTTAACATCCAAGTTTTAAAGAAGCTAACATCATAGAAGAAAGCCAAGAATATTTAGCTGGTTTGAGTGAAGAAGAGTTACTCATCCATAACTTCAATGAAGACATTCACTAGTTCCCAAAATTTCATTTCAGGATTGTTTTTATGTGGACTCATATGACTTGTACACAAAAACTATTGGATGATTAAATGATTGATAAAACATAAAATTTGAATAGCTTTTAGGTATCAAGCAAGGTAATAACACTGTTGCAACCATCTTCAAAACAAGTAGATGAATGGCTAGCAAAATTAAAATATTTTTAAAAAAAGAAAAAAAATTAATTTAAAAATGAAATTTTCTTTATGGAAAACATTAAAATATTTTTTACTCTGAAAAATTGAAAAATATACTATTAAAGCAGTAAGGTTTTGGCCGATTTTCTGTCAATAAAATGAAAGTAAAAATTCCTTTAAAACGATGTAGTGCATATTAAGCTATTATTTCTAATAACAGTATCTTATTTGTAAAGAGAGAGTAATTGTGTGGAAAAGTTAATTTTAAGATTTAACTTATAATTTTCTTTTTTACGAATTTTTTATTTTAAGAATTATCTGTTTCTGCAAGCTCCTAAAAACAAACATCTTCCATATTTAAAATGAATTGACCAAATTTAGAATGAGTTAACCATATTTAGTTAATATCAGTATAATATTAAAATCTTTGTGTGTATGATTGATGAGAGTAAATATTTGTAGTTTGGAATTTAGAGAAAATGTTGTTCAATGTTTAATCATGTACAAAAAGAATAACTAAAGTATTCTAATATTTTGTGATCAATTTCAGATTCTTCACATAATTTAGTATTAAATTTATATTTTTGTCTTAAAAAATGATACATAGAAATTAGATAGAATTTTACAATAATGAATTTTAAAATATTTTTTTGTGCAATAAAGTATAACAAAAAATGTACTGTCTCATTAAAATGTTTCTAATTTAGTCTTGAATGCTTTATTTAGTTTTAAAATGCTGGAATTCCTAGATATTTGTTTTTGTAACTCAAAGCTGTGAGTGTAAATGTAATGTTAAATAGTATCACATGTTTTATTGTTGCTTTATAATATTTAGATGATCAAAAGTTAATAAAAACAAAGTAATACTAACTTGAAGAATTATATAAACATATCAGCTTTGTAATTTGTTTCCCATTATCAAATATAAATATTTTTCCTTGTGAAACATTTTCTCTCGTAAAATTTTTATCAGCTCAAAATAAAAAATATTTATTACTTTTATTTTCAAAATTTAATTTTATTTTCCTCTTTTTTTTCCATCAAGATGTCATCAATTTTAATCGCAGTATAACAAGTTGATGGAATTTGCTTTAGGCTGAACTGCCATCCAAATTGCTAGTGCTTTGGCTTTCAGTTTTATAATTTTTGTTTTATTCTTACATTTGTAGTTGTTCAGAATCCTCTTTAAACTGTATGTCAGGTCAAATTAACTTTTGTGTGCACGAGTAGTAATAGTGTGACAAATAAAATAAATCAAATGTATTCAGTATTGATATCTCACAAATCAATACATTCATTGATATATCTCAAATCAATACATATTGTTAATGGCCCTTCAGGGATTTACAAATCATACAAACATGGAATTATATCCATAAGTGATCTCAAACACTCAAATATTAAAATGTAAATATTTAGTTACAATATTTTATTTTTTAATTCTTCTAGTTTATTTTGATCTTTAACATGCCAAAAAATTTCTTAACTCTCAAATGTTTCAAATATAATGCATAAAGACAGATAAATTTTATTTTGATAGATTTGTTTTTATAATTTTTCATTCATGATTATTGGTCAAATTAAAATATATAGAATATGAGAAAAATATTGAAATTATAATATAAATGTAATTATATTGAAATATTCTACTCAAATATTTTATTTAAATTGTCCAATATTTAGTGTAAGAATATTATTTATCTCATTTTCTATCCAAGTTTTTAATCTGAAAGCATTTTTTAAAAAATTTATATGCTACTGTAAAATAAATGCCTAAGAAAACTTGTGAATTCAATATTTATAAAAAAATTTTTCTGACTTTTATATTTTTTTAAAATTTTATTTGTCTATATTATATTGTGTTTAATTATTAAATCCAGTAATGTGTTTTTAATAATTTTTTTAAATTGGTCTTGTGATTTATTTTTAAATCCTGAGGATGCCATTTTTTACAGCTGTTTGATTTAATGTAGATGATTAATTACATACTTAGCTACTTATAAATTCCTCTTTTATTTTTCATTTCTGTAAAAGGATTTTTTGTCTTGAAATTCAATTTTATTTATTCTTTTTCACTTAGGAAACAGACAATATAAAATCACTACTTTCAACCTTTATGTGGTGTGATATTGCTAAACTGCATTTTGAGGTAATTCAGTTTTTTCTCTATAATATTTTTATTGAAATTTAATATTCCTAATTGCCAATGCAGCAATAAAGACCCTAAACTGGTTTACAGCATTATAATGTTTTCTTGCATTTTGTGATGTGATGTAATGTGATTGTGTACATGTGTGAAATTTATTTTGTGTACTAATAACTCTTGAAGCATTTTATTAGTTTGTATAATTTGTTTTTATCTGATTAAAATTTTAATTTTTAAGAAGGTTAATTTAATGTTTATATTTTGAATTCTTTTTAAAGTTAAATTTTTGCAGCATTTTTTTTATTTTAAGTTTCTTGAGTCAAATTTGTTTTGAAAGTTTATGAAATAAGTTTATTTTTTCATGTTTTCATTATAATATTTGAGTTTTATTATTTGTGTGTAGCTAGTGATAGATAATAAGTATGGATGTTGATAAATTGTATTTGCATACCTCGTGAAATATATATGGCAGTGTTATCATTCCAAAAACATAATGGCAAACTTTTCTTAAGTCATAATATCTGTCAATTGTTGGACTAGTACCAATGATTAGATGATGAACTAACCTAATCATTGCTTCAGTGCATTATTTCTCTCTGAGGCTAGATTATACAAAAAGGAAGTTATTTTATATGGTTGCTATTGCCCAGTTCATTAAAATTTGAGTTTTCATAAAAATACAAATTATTTAAGTTATAGATTTAGCTTTAAAGCAGGGCTAGATTTCATTACATTGAATTTTTTAAGGAAACACTCACTGTCAGTTTCACTCACTGAGTCATTCACTGTCAGTTAATTAAAATTTAAGTTTTTATGAAAAGGGATTTTATTTATTTTATAGATTTAGCTTTGCCCCTTTCAATATGGGGCTAGATTGTACTACACTTAAATTTTTTTAGGTGTTTAACACTGCCCAGTTTATTAAAGGTAAGTTTTTTGATTGATTAAATTTTATTGCCTGTTTGTCACCCGTTGTAGATTGCATGATACTTAGCTTATATATATATTTTATTATGTAGTCTTTGTGAAATTAGTTTCTAGTTATCTGCATTTTAATAGTCCTGTAATTAGTAATCATAATGAATTATTCAAAATATTGATATTTGAAATTTAAAATAGCATGAGATTGCCATATTCCTAGTTCAAGTTTGTGCGCGATCAGGCTTTTAAAAGCTGGATATTGTGTAAAATGATGTAATTTAGGTAGACATAAATGTGCAATGCATGGCATAAAAATTGGAAATCATATCAAACCCTCATAGGATCCTAGGATTTTATTAAATTTTTTTGTTTGTTTAAATGAAAATGTTAAATATTTTTCTTTTAAATTTCAGATAAAATTCCATATTTCTATTAAATATTTCTATCATTTTCTGTTATTCTATTTGCTCTTTTATTAATTTTGATTTTAATTTCCAAGAATAAATACTACATTTTGTAGTTTTCTGTATAGTTGTCTATTGCATTTATTTTTGAAATATTCAAATTTATTTTGGAAATTTTGAATCATTGGTCTTTACTGTAAAGCTTATTTTCTTGCATGTCACATGATAAAAATTTGTCTTGTTAAGAAAGTTCTTACTTTTCATTAAATCGCTTCAGTTTAATTATTCAATAAATGAGTAAAAATATTTCTTCAGTGGTTTTAATATTATAACAGTTTTAAAAATTAATGTATTAATATTATTTGTATGTATACTTATATGTGTATATATGTACATGTACAAGCATTTTGTTTATTTCTGAAAGTCATAATTTCTTGCTTTGAATTAATTCAGTAAAAGTAAAAAAATGCTCATATTCAAAAGGTACATTAAAAAATTATGTTTTAATGCAAATGAGTCTTTGTCGCTATTGTTTTCAAATATCTTATCTGACATAATCGTTTTAGATAAAATGACAAATGTTTGTTTTGTAATCATTTAAACATACTCTTTATTATAATGCATTTAATCAAGATTATATTAAATCAAAATTAATACAAATTAAGCTTTTTAATGTATATCATCAAGAGATAAGTCACATTTTGTTTATAATCTACATGACTTTAAATTATCTATTTTTTGGGTTTTATCCAATTTTTTTCAAATTTTTCATCATAATTCCATAAGTAAATACTAAAAGCACTTCATATTTAGTCATTTTTTTTACATAATAAATCAGCATGAGATAAGAAATTCTTATTTTGAAAATAGGAAAAGTAATAAATCTGCATCTTTTCTAAAATCTTACTTAAACATTCTAAAATGCTCTAATTGCATCTCGTTCTGAAGATGAGAATGATGGATTATACTATTTGTGCTAATACCAAGGACTCTTATATTTTTGTTTGAAATGAAAAATATTATATATTATTTCATTCTATGAGTTTATGAAAGTTATTTTATCAAGATTTCTTTGCTTATAAATGTATTAGTGAGTTCTTAAAATTATTATAAATGAGTAAACCTTTTCAAAAGAAATGAATGCATGAAATATTTGATAAATTTCATGTATATATGTCTGTCAGAATTTACAATAAACTTCATTTTAAGTTTTTTAAGCAATTACATTTCTGCAGATCAAAGAAAAATTTTCATAAGGTGGTATTTTTGCATAAAAATGTAACAAATTCTTTCAGTGTGATTAAGAGAAACTTGTATTTTATTGTGATAGCTTACTGTAAGATGCCAAGCAAACTTTTTGTATGTTATAAATTAAAGGATTCCTATGAAAACTAGGATTTGGTTGTTTCAAAACTTTTTTTACTAGTATGTAGCTTTAACAGGGATTTTAAAGTACACAGTTTCAATCTGAAGGGTATTGTATTTTTTGCAACATTTATAATTGAAATAGCTTCAATCCTCTTCATGGTTTTTAAACTTTATTTAAAAGGGAGAAAAAGATGGATTAGATTTGCTTTGGTTTTAATAAAATGTTCAGAAATGAACTTATTAGGTTTTATTATTATTATATTATTTAAAACGTATAAAATCTTGAATGCAAATTTGTCGAAATCATTCATTGGCTTAAATTGATTGTTAAAGTAATACAGAAATCATTTATTTTATCAAAAATTATCTGCAGTGTAAATTAATATTGCAAACTTTTTGGAATAACTTTACTAGAAATTGGTCCTCAATATGACTTGGTAAAAATTGCTTTATAAAACACTATAGAAAGTTAAAAAAATATTTGTTTGCTTTACATAATAATTACTATACATTGTTGTCTAAGTAAGTTTTGCTTATAAATTGCATTTACGAGTTCTGAATTGAATGTACTTGATTAAATCTAGGGTTAATTTTCAAAATTCTTTGGGTTAATTTTTTCAAAAGTTGTTGATTCATCTAATTCTTCCAAAAAAGTTATTTTCACTTTAAGCAATGAACTGGATTTTAAAGATGCTATTGCTTTCTTTTTAAATCTTTGAACCTGTCTTTAATGCATTTTTAACTTATTTTCATTACAAGTGGGGACTTGATAAAGAATGGAACTGCACGAGATTGTTTTCAGTCTGACATACCTTTCAGACATAAAACAGTTTTGTTTGAAAAATGATTCATTTCTATATCATAAAGTAAATATGACAAAACTCTCATATTTTATTAAATTTCAATTCTAATTAATATCAAGTAGTACTACACAATCATAGTAAAAGTCTACAAAATGTAACATGTTAGATTAGTAAATTTTCATTTGACAAGTATTGGTATTTTTTCTTTTCAATTCTTTAAATAAAGAAAGTTATATGTTTAATCAACATTATTTTTTAATTTGTACAGAAAAAGAAGTTTGAAATATTATCTGAAGGTAGTCCTGAATATCGCAGATTTACATACTTTGTACAAAGTGAAGATCTTGCAAAACATTTGCTCTGGATTTGTCGAACTACTCATCATTTTCATATGGCAAATACAAACAGAGTTGCTGAGTTAAAGAAACTCGAATTGGATAGTAAGTCTTTAATTTATATATTTTTCAATTAAGTTTTAAATTAAAATGTACAACTTGCTTTAAAATCAAAAAAGATCTGACTAAATATTTTGGAATCCTCTTTAAACTATTTCACAGTCCAATTAACCCTCATACAAAAGTGAATCATTGAACGACAAACAAAGCTTATAAAAGCAATTTTTTTTTATCATTTTTGCTTAACATATTTTTTGTATGTAACAGATGTGCAAATTATTTTGATGCAGATCATGAAATAGGTAGATAAGAGTTAATAATAGGATTTTAATTTTTTTGTCCTATTAAAAAGTAATAAAAATATTTCTTGTTTCAAAAAGAAATCTTTTACAAATAAATACTTCAATGTGATTTTTCTTATTTGTTTAGTTGCTTTTTGTATAAAAGGGTTGAATAAATTATGTGAATAACCCATCTTAAAGTTGAAATATCAAAAATAAAGGAAAATTGCAGTTACTTAAATGCAATGAAATTTACTCAGTTTTTACAATTCTTTGCAAACCCAAAGAGTTGTAAAATTTAAACAAAAATTAATATCTCTATTGTTAGCATAGATTTATATAAATGATTAAAATTTATGATTCAGAAAACAATTTGTAGCTGAAAAATTCACATGATAGTTTTACAATTTTATCCTGCTATCCCCAATACAAATGAAGTATGCAATGTGTATTTGAATGGTATAAAGTATTTTTTGAAATCCCCAGAAGTAGTTTTGGTTACAAATGAGTTTTAAATCACTCTGTACTTATAGGATGCCTGAGGAACTAGATGTGCTGGCTGTAATTTCTCTTAAATTCTTTTTAAGATCAATCGAAATTGAAAACATTAATTCAAGATTAATCCTCAATATTGAAAACTATACATTTGTACCTTAGAAAAAGCTGGATTAAAGTGCTAATTGAATTCTGCTTCTTGATCCTAGTTGAAATGTAATGAAATTGTTTTCCAATAATGAATGCTTTGAAATAACTTTTATTTTTTTCTATATTATTTTAACTATGATGATTGCTCAAAAAAGTAATTTGTAAAATCTAAAATTACTTGAAAACCTACATTAATAATATTTATTATTTTAAAATGTCATCTTTTATAAATAAATATAGGATTTCATTTAGCAAATTATTTAAAAACTTGTGTAGCACTTACAAAATCTAAATAAAGGAGAGGGAATCAAAGAAAATTTTACTATGACGAATTAAATAATTGTAAAGATATTTTGCATAGTTTTTAAAATATAATTTTCTTTTTTATATTTTCAAATTATATGCAGATTTTATTATTTTATTGATGTGCTTATGAACAACAATTTTAAGATATTTTCAATGGTTACATCATTACGAAAAGAAATTATTAGAAGAGAATTATCTATAGATATTTGGAATTTTAGCTTAAGAAATTTTTTGCTATTAAAATTTAATGATTAGTTTAAATTTTGTCATTTTATAGAAGTTAATCTGTTTATGTGCTAAATGCTTTTAAATATTTTAACTTTTGTTTATGCAGTCTTTACACAATTTCATTTTAATCTATTATAAATGAATAATTCTGGGATTATTTCATGTTAAAGGATTTTAGCAATGTTAATTAAACAAAGCAAATTATTTCCCCAAATTTCCTAATTTTTTAAGTTTTTTTTATGTATCTTTATTTTGTTATGTATGTACTTAAAATGTGTTTTTATTTTTAGTTGGAAAGCCATATAAAGAAGCTTATATTTACACTGATAAGCTAGATCAAGATCGAGAGCGCAAACAAAATACAATACCAAAATGCAGATCTAAAAGTAAGATTGAGAATTCCACCGTCAATTTTAATGGAATTGGAACATTTATGGATAAGAACTTTAAACCTGTTAACATGAAAATGTCAGGAATGGTTATTGATGGAAATAGTGTGGATGGTATGTTTTTTTAATCATTTCTCTTATAGTCTAGTTAAAATTGCATTTTTCAATTTATGTAATTTATGTCTTAACTGTCGTATGTAACTATTAGTCTATTTACTTCTAAGAAGCTTTAAAACAATAAGTTTTTTTAAATTGACAAAATGAAGCCTTAATTTTTTGCGTATTTATTGTTTGATTTTTATTTGTTAAAAGAGATGTATAGTTTGCATTAAAATAACATCAAATTATTAACGAATTAATGGTAGATAATTATGTGAATTACGATTTAGAAGAATACTTTTTTATTTATAATTCTCTTGTTTTTTCCCTCTTCCCCTTTCAGATGGTAAAGTTGAAGGTCAGTGTGTTTCACAACATCTTTCTATGGAAACTTTGCCTATTGTGAATGGTAGTAAATTTTCATCTGAACTCAAATACAAAAGTCAAAGTATTCCTTGTTTTCCTGAAAGATCATTAGCTCCATATTCTGAACAAAGTAAGTTTATTTTTTGTTATTTATATTAATATTAAATGTTAAATAGCTAATAATTTTATGTCTTAATTTGTATTCGTTTTCTATGTTCCTTATTTTGCAAAATTTTTGTTGATTTTGAAAATTTTAGATAGTTTTGATGGATACCTCATCTGTGTGTTCTTCATAATTTTGCTAACCTAATTATTGAAAAAAAGAGAAAAATTATATTTTATATTGAAATAATTACTTCAGTTTATAATCTTAGAAAGAATTGAAAGGTTTTTGGCAGAACTTTTAAATGTTATGTTTTGATGGCTGGAAAGTTTTTAAAATTTTTGCCTTATTTGTGATAAAAATATGAAAATGTCTTATTTGTTTTCATTGTTCTGAGACTTCAAAATGCTGCTTAAATTTAATTCTGAAATAACAGATTTTAATATCTTTTCTTTGTCATGTATCATGCATTTTCTTCATTCAATTCATTATATTGTTATAATAATTGGTTGTTATTCAAATACTGATCCATTTATACTCATAACTAGCACTATTATAGTGTTATTGCGATGTATTATTTTGTCTTTTTATATTTGATCATTATACATAAAAGATTTAAAATAATTATAATATACATTTGGTTCTTGTTGTATCTTTGTTACTACCGGAATAGTCTGTTCACCTCTCCAGTTAAATAATTTGAGGGCTGATATTAATTTTTATTTGGATGCTTGTTGTATGTTGACATACATTTAAAAACGTTGATTTCAGTTAAATTACTCTCTTAAAACAAAAAATTGTAAAATGCGTAAAATTATGTTTTTGAGCATAAATTGAAAATTAAGTATGATGTAAATATTTGAGTTTACTGCTTTTTCAAATAAAACAGTATATGTAGTTAAAATAAATCATTATCATATGGTTAGTTGGACAATATTAAGATTTCCATGCTAATTGTATGTTTTATATGTGTAAACATCAATTATTAAATTTTTCTTCATAAATATTCATTTATGATCTTCAGCAATTATTCATAAAAAATAAAACATCTTGAATATAACTTTTTCAAGCAATAATAAAATTGTAAAAAAATTGCTGTCAAATATACTTTAAAGCAAAAGTAACTATATGTTATGCTTGAAATATCAAAGAAGCAGATTTCATTTTGTTATGTTGTATGTTAACTAAGTTAAAATTTAATTCAAAGATAATCTTTGGATAAAATTAGTACCAAAACCATAATATTTAATAAAAACATTTAGAATGATGAGAAATGACAATTCTAAAAATCAGTAGAAGTGTTAATCTCAAGATCATCTTTTATGCTGAGCATCATCCGTTATGCTCATCCATTCTTTAATCCATCATCCTTTATGCTGAGCTGGCAGACTAGCTCTTGTTTTCAGTTTAACAATTTGTGGATCTGAATTTCTACCTTGTGGGTTTGGATGAAAAAATATAACATAAACCACTTTTACACAAATCTGACTAGTGTTATGCAAATGAGTTTCATCTTTCAAAAGCTATTGCTAAACGTTTGTGTTGAATTTCAACCAAGTTATATTCTTGATTGTTGCAGAAATATATATATATTAGGTACTAGTTTTATTGTTTTTCGCATTGTAAGACAAAATTTAAAAATAACTGAGAATATACAATACAAAGAATAGAAGAAAATGCGTAGGGACCCCATCATCATCAGGAGAAAGATGGTCTTTTTTGACATGCACAAAGGACAAGTGTCTGAAAATCTTCGAGCCATTCCTCCGAAGAGTGTTCGCATTAAAAGAAAGAAGCACAAAGATATTTATCTAAAAAATTAAATCAAATATATATATATTTATTTATTGCCTTATATATATATATATATATATATATATATATATATATATATATATATATATATATATATATTGCTCTAATTTTTAAGATAAATATCTTTGTGCTTCTTTCTTTTAATGCAAACACTCTTCAGAGGAATGGCAAGATCTTTAGACATTTATCTTTTGTGCATGTCAGAAAAGAGTGTTTAATTTGCATAGTTGACCATCTCCCTCCTGATGAAGACGTGGTCTCTATGATTTTCTCCTATTCTTTGTATTGTATATTCTCAGTTATTTTCAAATTTTGTCATACTAGTTGTATTGTTTTTCACATTGTATCTAATTTATATTGGCATATCTCTCTTTATCTGCTTTTGTGCTGGTTACATATCCTGTAATATATATATATTTGCATTGCATTTTTAAAATTTATTTATTGCGTTATATATATATGTATACTATCAAAATGCAATAGGATTCTATATCATAATTTTAAAATTATGTAGTATATATTTATTTAATTTCTTTTACATAGATGAATGCAATTCCAGCCAACTGTGGTGTTCAACTTCTAAAAGTAGTATGACTCCAACATCAACTTTAATGTCAGGAAGTAGTTGTACCTCTAATAGCAGTTCTTTGTCTTTAACAAGCAGTTCTACAATAAAAGTTGACAGTCTTACTTCAAAATGCTCAAATGATGCCAGTCGATGGGTGAAATGTGACTCTTTTGAAGAACTCCCTCTAAAAAATTCACCTGACAATATTCCTCAAAAATTATGCATTTCAACATTCGTTGATAAACATGTTCGTACAGCCAGTGTATATAATGCTGTTGGTGTGCAAAAATGTGACAGTTATAAATCATCCTTAGCTACCTCTGGAATGTATGATTTTCCATCTACCATTGCTCAAGCAAATCTAACTAATGCAACTTCATTACTTGTCATTCCCACTACAGAAAAACTGACAGATGTTAAACGGACACCTTCATTTAATGTATGTGCATCTGATTCAAATCATTCACATCTTCCATTGGCTACTTCACCTCTCCAAGTGAAAGCAAAAACCACTATATGTAAAAGAACTCCATCATTTAATGCCCAGATAGTTGATTCTCCTGCTAGACGCCCTTTGTATGCATCTTCATCTCTTGAGCCTCCAGCTAATAGCAAATCAAAGGAAGTTAAAAGAACTCCATCTTTAAATTTATGTGCTGTTCAATCAAATCCTAGTGCTCAATTTTCTGTGAATCATAACATTGCTCCTCCTGTGTATAGTAATTCTCAAAACCAGAATCGTCGATACTCAGTAAATGGACAGACTCCTTATGGAAGAACAGTCACTAGAATAGGTGTATCTTCTCTTAATAGAGATCAAAGACTACCGTTAACACTGTTTGATGATAGGCAACTAGCTGGCTCTGAACCAAATTTGTATATACAAGTTAATGAACGTAGTCCAACAAGGAAGTTAGGTCATTGTGCCATTCCTAAATCACAGTTGCTTCAAAGGCATCTCAATAGTCGAAGTGAAATGAATCTGAATATACTGGATTATGCTTTGCAGAATCAAAGCTCTATTTCGTATGGAAATGCTTCTCAAAATATGAGAAATGATTATGATTTCCGAAATAGACAGTTGTCTTTACCTGATGTCTGCAGTGATATTTTAGAAACAGAGTCAGATTTCCCATGCATACCACCTCCACCTGCATATAGGAATGTTATTGAGAAGGTTGGAGAACAATATTCTCATCAACATCATTCAAATTTGCAAATTATCTCTCCTCCAAGTTTAAAACAGGTATAAATATTTTGATTTCTGTAAGCTTGATATATTTTTTCACTTGTGTATATGTATACATTATCTACCAATAAATAATTAAACATCATAAATAAGGAAAGGAAAATTGTGTTTAATCACCATCTCCAGCAATTGCCATTTCGTCTGCAATCCACTGACAATTTTATCTGCAGTTTTCTGGAATATATTTTACTCATTACTCACACATATTTTGCAATTTAAGTGATAAGGAGTAAGGTTTAATTGGTTTTTATGGCCTATTGTTAATAATCTTTGCACCATGTTAACTGATTTCATTTATAGATTTAATGTTCAAGAAGTGTGGTATTATGCATGATGCTACAACCTTGGTAGTCAAAGTAATGAGCCTTCTTACAGACAGCATTTAACGATGCAATGCTTTTGGACCATTGTTGAAACTTTTGGAATTGTGGCCCATTTATTTACTGTGATTTTTTTGAAACCATTCTAGACAGCATTCTACAGTCTCCAATGCCTAGTTTTGTTGTTGTACTGGGTCAGGCCACCTGATAATCATTGCTTACCTCCCATTTGTGATCATTTTTGCTGCTGTTTATTTTGGGTACTTAAACTTTGTTCATATGTTATTTATAGCTTTCTATGATAAGTTATGATCACAATTATTTTGAAATTCAAAAGCTCTGAACTATGTGCCATTGTGCATGTGAGTAACTGAAACATAATCCTTTCCACTTTATGCAATAAAAGCTAGGAGTTCAGATTATTTCATTTACATGGATGTCAAGATATTTGTTGGTAGATAATGTATATATACCTGTTTCACGTATATGTATGGGTACATTGCAAATATTAATTCTGATTTCTAAGAATTCTTTCTTTATTTTTAGGATAAAATGAATCATCAAATTTTATCAACTGCTCAACTTTCTGAAAAACAGAAACAAGTTTGGAACAGTCCTACACATCCAGATGTGCTTGATATTCAACAGTTACGACAGAGGAGTAGAGATTTAGATCTACCCCTTATATCCGCTCTTTGCAATGACAGATCTTTACTCATGTTACCTAAAACTGTTCCTACATGCTCTAGACAGAGGCATTTAGGCCACAAAGACCCATTGCGATTCAATCGTACCACTTCATTACCAAATGGTGAAGGGGTAGACAGTTTCTTGGTAAATGCAGGCCGCCCAATGAGCTGGCATGTTGATACCACACATGTACCTCACTGGTCGCAAGTCTCCAAACCATGCTCTGCTTCTTGGGACAATACAATCACATCCTACACTCCTCAAAACATTGAAGCACCTGTCCCTTCATCCCTTCCACCTACCATCTTAACATCTTTTGTAAATACACCTGTAAAGCAATACAGAAGTAATCGTGACAGAAGTAACTCTTCGGATAGTTATAGATATGATAAAAATCAAATGATTCCTACAAAATTGCTTGCTGGACCTTTAGGTGGTATTCCAAATGGCAGGTTATATCAAAAGGGATTATCTTCTTGATATTTTTTTAAACTTATGGAATATGCAAGTTGCTCAATTTTTATTTGCAAATGTATATAATGTTCAGTGTGAATGTGTATATATATTTAAATATATTTTATTGCTTTAAAATAATTTTCACTGTGTGAAAGAATTTTAAAATTATCTTATGAATGAAAATTTTGTAAACAAGAATATCACTTAAAATTCCATTTGAATTGTAAAATCATAAATTTTAAAGTACACTTAATTAATCTGCATTAATTGATTTGTTCTGCGATCATTATGTACAGATAGCAAAAGTTTTATTACAGCAAAATTATTAGTAATGTAAAATTTATAACACATTTTTCTATCATTGAATAAACCAATGTACATTTTTATGTAATTCTCTTTACTTAATAGCTCTATTTATTTTTTCCAACATTTAAAATATTAATTGAATAACTTTATATAAGAAATTCTGATTTTTAGGGCAGAAAAATCAGAAATACAGTTTTACTATTGATTTAGGGAAGTAAGATGTTTAGTTAACATTGATTATTAAACTGTTTGAAGGTAAAAACATCCCATTTGTGTACTATACTATAACATAACATTGTGTGATAAAAATTTGCTTTATAATGAAATTTGCTAAATAAAGTATGAGCTTAACTATTCTGCTGCATTTGGTATCTGGTTTATTTATTAAATGTGTGTGTGATAGAATTTTATTCTAAAATCTTAAATCTTATGCTTAGCCTAGAGCCTGACTAAGACAAGGGCATATGGGGCTGTTGTTCTGGTCCCCCGAATCGAACAGAAAATTTGTAAAATACAGGGAGTCCACAAAGAAGTTTTTGCCTTGGGCCAACTAGGCTAAGTCAGGCTTGAAAAACATCTTTAATGTATCTTTTGAATTGAAATTTATTAATAAAAATTACTAATTAATCTCACAAATTGTGTGTGTGTCTAAACAATATTTGGCATTTTTATATTTTATCATTTCTGTTTTAAGTTTTGAGAATTTTAATGAGTCATTGTATATAATTTTTTTAAGAAAATAAATTTATTGTGAATATTCAATAAAAGAATTTAACATATAAATATTGTCTTTTTTAATTCAGATGTTTAATTTTCTATTGATTACACTTGATAATATTATTTCAATGCATCTCTCTGATTGCTCAACTATTTCACATAGGATTTTTTTAATTTTCTCTATTGTGAGTAATTTTTGTTTTACTAAGAAAAAATTGTAATCACCAGTCAATGTTTACAATAATTTTAATTCAGATTTAAGTCTCTCTTTGCAGAAGCTCTGATTTAGTACTCATTTTTGCCTTTATCAGTCAATATTTTGATTTACCTAAAATTGTTTTGCTTGACTTTTACATATGGACTGGTTTTAAAACTAGACTTGAGAGAGAGTACGATTATTATAAATCTCAAACTAGATTAAGTTCAGCTGGCAATTGAATTTGTCTTTTAGTTTATCAGTTGGTGGGTCTAAATTAACTGTCGTGTCTTAAAAGTGACTGTTGAATGACAAACCGTAACAAACAGGTGATAGAAACAAAGCTTAGGTCTGTACGAATATTACTGTTCACTCATTTACTTTTATTTCTGTCTAAATACAATTTTAAAAAATATTTTCAGTAAATACAATATATTCATGATTTAAACAATATCATGAATATATTGCATTTACTGAATTTTACTACAAAATATCTATTCTTATGAAAATAATTTTTGTATTAGATATATTTCTTATATCTGCAAAATACAGTGGCTGTGATCAAAAGTAAGCAATAATTTGTTGTTTTAAATATTGATATTAGATTTGAGCTATTAGCTGTCTAACTTGAATCCCAAATTTTATTAATTTATTTTTGTCAGTAACTATATCAATATTTTGAGAAGCAATCAGTTTCTTCATATTACAAAAGTAGATTGTATGTTGATACTCGAAATTTTACATATTCTTTTCCTTACTCAAGATTTTTTTCCACATTTTTTTAAAAATGAACACTTGTAAGCTCAAATATTTTAATTTACTAATGGTTGTAGTTTTACTAATACATATAATTTTAGAATATGCAATTTTCCTGATTTTACACCTTTTTTAGATTAATAATTCAAATTTATCTAGTTTTTACATTTAAAAATAGTAATCACATAAAATTATAATTGTTTTGATCATGCAATTATTGAAGTTCTTAAATTATTGAATAAACACCTAAATTCTCATATGATTTATCAGGAAAGATTTTTTTATACACAGATACAAAATTAAAAATATCTGATATATTATGGTACTAGAATGACTGACAAATCATAAGTAATTTTATTAAAAGTGGCATTTTACAAAAATTATGCTTAGTTTTAATATAATTTGTTAAAAACACTGAAAAGCTCAATTTTGTATAAATTTAATATTAAATGTTGCCATTTTGTGAAAAAAATTTTTCAATGTATTGTAGTGTAACAAAGTAGCAATTAATAGCAATTTCAATTTAAATTTTATTAATTTATTGAAGAGGATAAATTTTAATATTTACTTTATCAATAAATTTTATATATGAACCAAAATAACGGTAATATATATCGGCGGACATAGTACCATTTACTCATGTTCACTACTTTAAACAAACATTTTGATTATAAAATTTACGAACGGTAATCAAAATATGTAAATATTTAATCCTGCCACAGTTCATACATTTTTCATTATTTTTATATGGTATTGTATTTAAAAATTACAAAATGAAATATATATTGTAATTTACTTCTAACATTAATTATTTAAAAAACGGTGAAATATATATTTTCCCGTTCCAGCTAAAGAATATTTTGCAAAATTCATTTTGCAGTAAAGTTAAATTAGCTGGCTAATACTGATTAGTGCTGCCATCTGTAATCCAAAGATAAAATATATGTTTCTATGAAACACCAACTTAGGATTATTGATTTTCAAAAAATCGAATTGTGAAAAAGAATTACTAATTAAATGTTAAATATGTTGGGAAAATTATTGTTTATTATAAATATATATTAATTTGTCCATATTTATATTGCGTCATTTAATATTCATTGGCTGGTTAGAAATTATTTTTGAATACCACAAATATTGCTATTAAAAACCAAAATCCTTTGTCAAACCAATGTATTAGTTTTTAAACCAGTTATTTATTAAACACTCAAAGCAAGTTACGCGCGCGCTCGCGTATGTACTTAATCGCTAATTTTAGAACTAACAAAATCCGGTTGTGCAAACGGAATTACTGAATGTGAACAGACGAACCGAATCATTTAAACAATTTTTACGACGACTAGTTAAGTGTCAATCAGTTAAAAGTGGATATATCTGAACTGAAAATACTGCAGCAAGGATGGCTTCTACTTAACATCAATAAATATGCAAATGCTTGTGAATCCCACCAGGAGGCAGTAATGATCCTCTGAATGCAGCTATTATGCCTTATTATTTGTTTGCATTTCTGGTTGCTAACTGAAAGTATCATATACTAATCTAGACGATTGCTTTTGTGAGAAATATGTTCCTATTTTTAAAACTATTATTTCACTATGTTTTACTTTTTTTTACATTAAATCTAAATGAACTAAAATAACTTTAAACATTAAGATAAATGAAATATACTTTGAAAAAATAACACACATTGATTAGTTTGAAACATGTGTCATTATTGTGGGGATTTACTAAATGTCACTTCGTATAGCACCATGTGTAACGCTGACTCCACTACAGCCTCCTCTTATCTCTTGCTGTCTGTATTACTTTTTGAAATTTTTTGGAATATGACTTCTTCTTAGAGTTGGGTTTGTATGTCATTGGGCATCTCTGCTTTTATCAGCATTTTGTACTATTAAAGGAAGGTGACTTAGAAAGATTTCGAGCCCTCTCGCCTTCTGCAGCTATGTTGTACTGGACTGCAAGGCTTCTCATGTCTGAAAAGATCATAGTGGGCGTAATTTAAAAAAAAATGGATTTACTAAATTTTAAAATTAACTTAAACATTCATTATTTTGCGTTCCATAAATGTAACGCCCATTTATACGTTTCATGTTGTCTCTGCCAATCAAGACAATGTCATCATCAACGACAACTTTCAACAGTCTTTACGCTCTGGTCTCTGAAGCAAAGCTCTCAAATATTCCAATCAAAATCTACTTCTTAAAGCCTTTTGTAAATTTTGTATGTATTTGACAAGTTGGTTAGGCTCTGTCACAACCAGGAACTCCACTCACTTTGATATTTTGCAACTGTGAAAAAGTCAGTGGAATCATTTCTTCATTCTCCGCCTTCATCTCTTCTTCATTCCGTCACCAGTCATGAATTGCTTATAGATTCACACTCACATAGGACCGTCATCTGTTCATAAATTAAAGACCGGCTTGTATTCTTCTCAATAACCAATCAATCTCTCCCATCATCCACCCCACTAAGAGGCGGTCTGTGGGTTGAATTTCCACTTAATAGGATGAAGAGCATTCACAATAAGATTCCAATCCAGTGCAAATTTGAAGCACCCACAAAATTGGAGCTATAATCTAAAATAAATAATGCTGTATCGTCCGCTTCGTGCTATGAACATGCGCAAAGTCATTTAAAATGATTGCGTAGATAACGAAATCACTAATTCAGTATTTACTAGCTTATAGATAGCGCATGTGAATAGACATACTCAAGATTTGTTATTGCTTCGAGAAACTGTTGTTCTGCCAAGTCAACACCATAGATCTCAAATGCAGCAGTCTCTCGTATACGGCCCTTTGGAAAAGAAGCTAAGGCTTTTTAGTCTTTTTAAGGACTTTTATTCCTGTAAGAATTCTATTTTCCCGCAGCTACAGCTGGAACTTAAGAATTGTTTACCTAATAATAATATAACCATGTTAGTTAAATTACGTTTCTACAATCAAATCGCTATTTAATTTCTATTTAATTACTTGGGCTTAGAATCTGGTTAGAGTGATAGTTCAGGGCATAATAGTAGAGGAATGGCAATAGTTTCAATTCATAATTTCTAAATTTTATCAATAATTAACTAAATTAGATAGTTAGCTACAAAAGTTCCTTAAATAATCATTTTTCATACTGTTCTCAGGTTTATTACTGCCTCAGGTCTATAAATTTCACTAAATTTTTAAGTATGGTCATCCAACCATAGCAACTCTATAACTCGCGTTCTAACTGTCTCCGAGACACGGGATTTGGACCGCACATGCTTCCGCATTCTCATTAACCTATAAACGGAATTCCGAATTCTCGGTCTCTTACAAATTTTCAACCTCTTTAAGTGACTACGACCCCCGCTCACAATTCGCAAACCTGTAACTTTGGCTCAAATGTCCGTAGAGTCTAGGGGTTATTTGCAAATCTCTCTATGTAAAATTTTCTTTTAAACGAGTTGTCTTCCAACGCAATCGTCTCAATAGTTCCCTTTTTATTAGAAATTTTTAAATCTGACTTTAAACGTCTCTAATGTAATAAAATACAGCATGATCACTTTTAAATTAACATATTTGCCATTATTTTAGCCTATCTCACCTTCCCATGCCCATTATAGCTGCAATTAAATTAATTAAACGTTTTTTAAAATTTCCAAATTTTTTTATTTTTTTACCCCAAACCAACTCTAACTCGACTTGAAACACTGATTGAGCTGTGTCTCACGTGGATTATGATATGTTAAAATAATTATTAGACTCCTTTTTAAAAACTTTAAAATGGTTTTTAAATGTTTTAAATTTAAGCTAAATCAGCCATAAATTAAGTCACAGTTATGCGATTTTCAGCATTATAATTGGCTACTGCTCCCCTCACTTACTATATAAATTAAAAATTTTCTAATTGTTCTTTTTAATACTTTAATATTCTTCACATGCTTAAATTTTATCAACCAACCGCCATTAGATCAACACCCTGACGATTTATCAAAAGTCATGTTATAGAGACATACTATCTACCGCTGTTTGCTGACACATTAAACATTTTTTTTAAATTACAGGTATCTGCCCCTTAGTCTATGTATCGATTGTGCTGTTAAATGTGCGGAATGGGATGACTATGGAATCTAGGCAACTTCCTTTCTTATACAAGTTGAAACTTCATATTTGGTCAAAAAGAAGATAAAGCTCGAACCTGCTATACAGCCTAGCCTCCATACCTAACTTTGCACTCATCAACTTCTCATTTTTCGACAACTATGACTTTTTCTTAACTCATACTCTCAGCAAATTTCTTCGCTCCCAGAAGATCAGCCTTTTTCCCAAACATTAATACTCTATCAGCAAATAATATCTTCCTTATGGCTTCTTCAGATTGCAGTTCTATTGAAGAACTAAATAAAGTAGTAACCCAAAGGCTGAAGCCCAATGACACAGTGGCACCCTCTCAAACTCACAAATCTACTGAATTGCTGATTGAAGGCCTCAAACAGTTAAAAGATATAATCTTAGAAAAAAAGATAAATTTTAGCTGCCAAAATTAATTGGAACAAAATGTCTATTCATCTTAGATCCTGTAATAGACAATGAGCGGGAAGACCACCAAAAACGTTTCGCGTAGTCCCCTGGGAATCAAGGAGTTCTTACCCAAACTTCAAGGGACATACAGCAACTGAAGAATGAAACAATACCAGCTGCACCAAAAGTTTGTTCTCACAGGCCTAACAAGCTTCAAAATTGACATATTTCAGACTGTCAAATGCTGTCGAAAGTGTCAGAGTTTCAATCTTCAGACAGAAAACTGCCCAAATAAAAACCACTACTGTGCCAAATACGGGAAAAGTCACGAAACAGAAAGCCGCCGATCAACCATAAAGTCATGCATTAACTGTTATGAAGAAAATAAATATGGAGAAAACTACCATATTAATCACTCTTCATATGACCTTCACTGCCCTTCGTACCAATACTTTATTTATCACACCCACATTCATTAATTTTACAAACTTCAAAAGTGTTTTAAATTTAAGAATCCCCTTCCTTCTATGGAATCAAAAACTTTTCAGGATATTAAAATTCTACTAATTAACTTGCAACGCAGCAGATCAGAATTGGCTCAATTCTCAACTTTCTTTCATTCTAACAATTTCAGCCTAGCACTCATACAAGAACCATACTGTGTTAACAACAAACTGAGTAGTATTCCAACTGGCTAGAACACCTATAGCGCTGAGGAGCAATCTAACACAAAGGTACAGCAATTGTAACTAACTTGTAACCAATACATTCTAACCCTAACATTGTAACCAATACACCCACTTATCTTAAACCTACATAAGGATCTAGTGGCTATCCTTTTTGATCTACTAAATTTCTCAATTATTTTTATTAGCATTTACGTATCTGCATCTGAATACCTTAGCTTATTTAAAAAAAAAAAACTTTTTTCAACTACTATTGAACAACCACTAGAATAAACCAATAATTATTTCAGGAAATTTTAATGCTGAAAACTATATCTAGGGTTGCCGCTCTAATAATCAACGAGGACTCCAGTTAGAAAACTTCATTTCTCAAAACAATCTCTTCATCAAAAATACCGAAAGCTATCCATCTACCTTCATTGGTCTGAACGGCATTGACTGGCCTGATCTTACTCTAGCAAATGCTCTGGCTAATCCTCTAATCAACTTACGGAAAGTACTCGAAAAAACAACCTGCTCAGATCATAACTTTATTTCGTTTCAAATTTCACAAGAACGAACTATTCTCTTCAATAAAAAATTTAAATCTATCAGTAACCAGAACAAATTCATTAAGCTCTATAAAGAAAAATGCTCCTAAATACCGGAAAAATTAGCTGTAACAATACAACTGATTTCGACAACTTAACAGAACTTTTTGTAAATACTATAAAGTCAATAGCAGAAACTTTAAAATCCACAGATCAGGAAAAAGAGTTACACGGTAAACACCTTCACTTCTACAGCAAAAAAAAAAAAAACTTACGTTTTGAGACGATGCATGAAGATTTCAACAGATATATATATATATATATATATATATATATATATATATATATATATATATATATATATATATATATATATATATATATATATATATATATATATATATATATATATATATATATATATATATATATATATATATATATATAGTGTAGAAAGAGAACTCTACCACCAGCAATTCAAGAAAAGCCTAAGCATTTATAAAAAGCAATCCTCGAGGCAAAATTCCTGAGCTGGAAAAATCACTGCACCCAAAATAAAACAGAATATGGAATTCTCCAAAAATTTGCAACCGACAAAGTCTTCCGGCCCACACAATTTCAGGATTTTAAACTCTACTCCTCACGACCAATAAGACATGAAATCCTTATTAGAAAATCTACTGAACACATCATTCTCACAAGACACAACATCAACCCGAGGCATCTAAATTCCAGTCTCCAGTCGAACTAATTCTCAGCAGCAAATACCAGCTGACCCCATTCACCCATACGGAGCTCAAATCAATAATAAAAAAATCTAGACATCTCAAAAGCCCCAGATACAGATGGCATAAATAATGGTATGATAAAATTAGTCTACAAGGTTAACCCTCAATTCCTCTTAAAGTTTTTCAACAAATGTCTTAAAATTTTCTATTTCCCCAAACATTTCAAATGATTTTTTTCTTGAAGAAAACTAAAAATCCCAGCTCTCCTAAATTCTACTGTCCAATCTGACTACTTTCAGCAGTAGGCAAAGTCCTAGGACGTGTCATGCAATAAAGACTTAAGTACTATCTTCACGTCACCAGCTTTCTCCAGGAACACCAGTATGGCTTCAGAGCCAATCTATCAACTGAACACGCATTTATCCAAGTCAAGAAAATCATCGTAACTAACAAGCTAACAAAGAAATGAGTACACGGTCCTCCTATCATTGGATATAGTTCAGGCATTTGACACCATATGAGTACCCTTGCCTTAAAAAAGTTTTCAACAGCACCTCAACACCTCCTAACATCTTAAATATGCTACACAGCTTCTTGACAGACAGGAAACTTATTAGCCTCTACGATGGAGGGATGGTGATGAAATACCAAACTACAGGTTGCCCACAAGGCTCAGTAGGAGGACCTATCCTGTGGAACGTCTTCTTCAATGAGATCTTGCCAGTTAATTGGCCGCCCCACACAAAAATCATAATCTTTACCAACTACATACTCTTATTGGTCCAAGGTAAAAAAAAAGGACCTGCACTCTAATTGCAACGAATCCCTCGCTCTTTCCTCATATCTCTGCCACGAAAAATGACTAACCATCTCACAGCAAAAATCTGAAACCATGATAATAGGCCACAATAAAAAGAAATTACAGTCAAACTCCAAAATAACACTCAATGGTGCCAGCATGAAACACACCAAAAAGCTAAAATACCTCGGCATAATCCTAGATCCTAAATTTTCCTTGCTGTACCATATCTGGCACATCAAGGCAAAAGCAATATCTATAGCACAAAAATTAAGATCAATGGCTAGGAGAGATTGGGGCATCAAAGCTAACATATTAAAAACTATCTGCTTAGCAATCGCAGAAAAATCATCTTCTACGGCACGTCAACATGGATTTTTCATGGAAGTTTCATGGATCAACATGGAAGTACCCCAGGCCACCAAACCTACAACATCTTAAAAAAGTATCCTCAACAAGGCTTTCTAGTAACCCTTACTTGAGCTATTTAATTACCAGCTATGATCCATAACCGGTACATTACAACAAAATTAACAAAGTGTCGTCTCCCTTATGCACCTGCGACGCAGTGAGAACCCCACTTCACTACACCTTGGACTGCCCCTAACCTCACTGATGCACATTAAAAGAAGCCAAATCAAACGGACCAGAACTTCATTAAATTCTGTCTTTTTGATAATCATCGGAAACGTCGGATCACACAACTTCTCATGGCAAAGGGACTGGAGATCTGCAAGGACTCCCCTCCCACACAGGCACAAGACTGTTACAACAACCCACTGTCTTCGGAAGATGAATAACTACAAGACAACCCTAATCTAACGAATACCTGGATTAGATCACAATTTCAACTCTAATGCCGTAGACTGTTCAACCCATTACAATTCTTCTCTATTACAGACGCTACTTCTTCCATGGATTTTTCTTGGACTGTGCTAAGAACTATTTGCAAAAATTTTTTCCTTTCAGACACCTTGGTAAAAATATTGTTGTTTGACCATAGCAAAATGCTTAAAATATCCAAATAATATATTCTTTCAACTCCAACCATTTCAATCTTTGCATCCATGTTTATTGTTAATGTATATCAACATGTCTAATCTCTCTAATTGTTAAACCACTTTTACCTTATTCCTCCAAGCTTCCTCTCAGAATGAAGTACATCCTCATTGTGATTTTCAATCATCTTGTCATTCTAAAACATAATGCTTCTTCCAACGTAATAATGCTGCTTAGGTTTTCATTTCAATTGTATTGTAAGATCAATTTATTATCATTTGATTTAGTGCTAACTTGAATCTGTACTTGCATTTATACTTTTATCTTTACTTGTATTTTTATTTTATTTTTATTTATTCTTATTTCATTATTATTTGCACTACCATCTGTATCTCAATACGTATTTATTCCTATCCCAACTTCCTTATTCTTTTCTCTTTTATTACTTCTGTTTCCATTTTACTTTCTTCTTACCATTCTATTTTCCTTTTATTTTATTGGCGCTATTGTTTGAATCACTTGTAATTAGTGTCAAACTTCCCATTGTCCTTACTCAGAACTAAATGTTCTGAGTACCTTTTTCAGGTTTCTAATTTTAGTCTCTATAAATATTATCTTCCTTTTAACCATCTGGAGAGTTTTACCGAAGTCGTGTTGTCAAGGTAAACTGTAACCGTACTTGTTATATTTTGGCGAGGGTTCTTATTTAATACAAACCTAAAGGGGTTGTCTGAAAAGGAGTGTGGCTAATAACGTTAACTTGTGAGGTGGGTGTTATAATGTAAGCAAATGTGGAAAACGCTAACAGAATTTTATGAATCCAAAGGCTAATTAACGAAACAATATTTAAAATCGCTTATTATAATGATACATGAATTCACTTTTTTTCTCTTTAACAAAAAAATTAAATATTTTGATTCATAAATTATTAATGACAGAATGATTGCAACATTTATCTTCTGTTTAAATTGCATAAAATTTGTATGGAATATAATCAAAATAGATCATTTATCTAACTACTTCTAAAATAAAATTTTCTCTAATCTTATCTTCCATCAAATTACTTTATCTAAAATCATACTAATAATTTATTTTTATTTTATCAATTTAATTTGCCATTTATTTGTGGCTTTATATATTTCAATATAAAATTTCAATTGATAAAAAGAATTTAAATTCAGTACTTAATTTCAAGCCTTTAAAAAGTGTGGAATTAACTGTGTAATAAAATAAAACTTATAACTGTAATAAATGTTTAAAGATTTGTACTCATCCAAAGCATGGAAAATTATTATTATTTTTTTTGATAATCACCCTATATTGATTAGAAATAAGCAAAATTTTTTTAGTTTATTACTCCATTTATTACAAAAATTATAATATCAATACTCATTCTAGATAACAGTAGTTTCATGTATGTTTGTTTTTAATATCGTATCTCTTTTACACATAAGTTTTCGCAAGAGTAAGGCAGATTTTGAAAGTTCAAATTTGATCCAATATTTAAAAACTGTTGATGTTCTTAGTCTGTTATTAAAAAATATTTTGAATGAATTTAATCAGATCTGATAGTCATAGTAAATAATTCAATTTTTCTTGTGTGTATGGTATTTATATCTTTATAGAGTATTATAAGGTTAATTGCAATTTTTTTAAATCTGATAATTAAAGTTTACTTTTGAATAAACAATATTTTTGCCTTATTTTAAATTTTTCTTTCAAAAGAAAAAGATTTATTTTTAGAAATATACATTCAGAAATAAATTCTCAGTGATATAAATTATTAAACCAAATTTGATCCTTGAAATGTACTGGCCAAATTGGTTTTTCTTAATAAGAAACTAAGCATCTTTAGTTAAAATAATATCTCTCATATTATTTTTTAAATTGTTTATCAAAAAATAACTTCATTAGCTAATAAGGAAAATTTTTTTACAATTAAAACTCATTTATTGCAATTTTTGTGATAAAATTATCTGCTTCCATATATGAATTCCAAATCCTTTTATTTTATTATTGTTTTATTTAAAAATTATCCTCTCTCTCTCTCATTTAGGAGATTTATCCATTTAAATCAGTCATTAGTAATTTACAAAATACCTCCAAAAATAATAAAAACTGTACTAAAAATATGTAAATGATTATGGAAAAGGAGGAAAGTTGATGAAAAGAAACTTTATTTTTTTACACTTTGCAGTTATAAATTTAAACATCTTTATACATTTGAAATGTCTTCTATTTTAGTTTAAAGTTATATAGCAAATTATTTTTGTTGATGTTGTATATCTTGATTTATGGATCAATAATCCAGGGAGATTCCCAAAAAGTAAGCTCATGAGATACAACTTATTGCCTTCTCATGAGATAACCAGCAAGATTCATTGTTCTTTTTACGCGAGTCCTAATTTTTTTACAAGTTGTCTAAGTCAAATTACATGTTTATGAAAAATTATAATATTGATTAATCAAATAAATCTTTTTTATTCAAAATAAAGAATATAACATCTAATTAATATTGCTTCTGCTGATAAATATATCATCAGCACTTCTCTCTGGATGTGATTATTTACTATTTAAAAAAATCAAAAGGAAAACTTTTTAGATGTTATAATTTTCTGATAGTATTATTTAACATTCTATTAATTTTTTTATAAGAGATTAGATCCTTTTATTTAACGAAACAATATTTTGTTAATATTTTATATTTTCTTTTGTAAATAAAAAATGTTAACTTTTAATTGTATTTTGACAACAATAACATTATGAAATATAGCTCCTAAAAGAGGAAATTTCATAAAATTGAAATATCATTTATGAAAACTTCTTAGAATAAAATTAAATTATGAATAAAAAATTTTCGTTAGATGTCCTTAAAATTTGAATCGTTAATAATCAATAAGAAACGCATATATACTGAGAAAATTTTCTTTTCAAATAAAATTAATAAATATGTAAGTTATGTATAATTTTACTCACTACAATTTCAATTATACTGCTATAAAAATATAAGAATGGAATTATAGAATTCCTAATTTTATCAGATAAATAAACTATATCTTAGGATTTACCCTTTTAAGAAACACCTAGATAATTAACTTCCTAAACTACCATATAGGATATGTCCAGTAACATCCTAAAAAATGAATGAAATACTAATATTTATTTAAATATTATTACATTCAATAGTTAGGGCTTCATCAAATCTAAAGCTGGATGATAGTAAGTCAAAATTTTGGGAATTTTCATTTTAAAAGAAAAATTAATATTGCATAAAAAATAAAATGATTTCTACCTCAGGTTTTTGTGGGCCCCCTCGCATTTTGGTCTGCCTGGGAATGAAGTAGCCTACGACTTTGCAAAGGCTGCCGCCAGTAATCCTTTGAACCCGGAAGATCACATGGCACTAACAACACCATCAGAGATCTCTTCCATTACTAAACAACTTACTTCTAAAACCTGGGCTGACCCTCCCGCTCACCCTTGGTACTTCCAAAGACCTCCTGGAGCCGCCACAACATTTAAGGGCTCCAGAGTACATCAGACGACACTGTCTCGACTTTCTACTGGCCACTTGATGTGTATGATCTTTGAGGACTGTGAAAGAAAATACCCATCATGAACCAAGTGCGACAATATGCTCCGTTTTGCCCGCAACACATCTTGAAATGCTTGGGGTTTTCTCGTGAAGAGGCAGTGAAAAGTACAGATCTGCTTTTGGACATTTTGGCTATCTATGATCTCATGGATCTGGTCTAGTTCCACTAGACCAAATGGGGATTAGTCCCACCACCACCACCTCATATTTTTTTCACTTGATGATTAAATTAATTACATACTTAGATCCTTTCCTTTCCAAACAAAGAAGGAACCCGACAAGGATGAGGAAAGGAAAATTTGAAAACAAATAAAATTCTTAAAATTATCAATTTTCATGTAAATTATACTTCATAAAAATCATTTAAATGTGTTGATAGTATCAGAGAAGTCATAGATTCACCTTTAGTATCAAGAACCATAATAGAAACATTTGTTATTGAGTCTTAAGAAATTAATGACTTCTCAGAAATTGTACATCGCCTCAAAATAAAAGCTCTTCATTTTTTTTTAAATCTCAAGTTTTATTTTAGTCATTCAGTCTATGTCATGTTATATTCATGAGAAAATTCCTATTGAAAAATGTGTCTCATTAACCAAGTTCTATGTGAAATCATCGATTCTAACCAGTGACCGCAAACGAAAGAAAAGGGGAATTTCCATTAAAAAATTCCAGGAAAAGAACTGTTTTCCTGGAATCGTAATGGGATTCAACTATGGAAATTGAAAAGGAGTAACCACCAAATTTGAGGAAAATGCATAAATTTAGTTTCCATTTGCTTTTTACTGTTTACATCGTTAATATATCATTACTTCTTCCCAAATATCGTTAGTTTAATTCTGAAAAATTTTTGTTTTTAAAAGGATTGTTGTTAACAAAAAAATTTAATTTTAATGTATAAAGCGTAATTTTTATTTTCTAATAATGAAATTATGTAATTTTTACTAAACATAAGTTTTATAATTTTTACCATGATTTTTTTTAAAATTATTTTTTAAAGAAAAATTTTATTTTTATGTTTAATTAGTAAAAACGCTTCTCTATAACATATAGTTCGTCTATAATATATATATTATTTACTATAATAAGCATCAAATTTTGCTAAAATCTGATGAGAAAATTTTAACATTTAATACAATAATATACATCAAACGAAGCGTGCATTATTTTATCCATGTCTTAGTATATGAAAAAAATAAATACATATATATTCTACATTTTGCTGCAGTTTTTCCAAAAATGTTACAATTTTCGCAAGGAATATATTGTGAAAAATGCAATGATTTGATATCTTTTTAAAACCTACACTTAAAAGTAAGTGTTTTCGCTAAAACAAATTGAGAAAAAAAACTTAAAACATCTAAATAAAAAGTTCTAAGTTGAAGAAAATAATTATAGGTTGACAAAAATATTAAAAAATTGAAACAAAAAATAAAATTAAATTAAAGTTAATTTTTTTAATGATTGTTTTTTTAAAATTTTAGCAAGCAATTTTATAAATTTATCTTTGTGTGTTCCATACTTTTAAGCTAGTAAATTACTATCCGATGCATATTAAGGTAAAATTCTAGCATGTGAATTCAGATAATTGATTTATCAATGTTTTTTACCAATTTCAACGTCCTATGTCCCCCAAATAACATTGCTTAGTTAAAAACGATAAACTTAGTTCGAAAATTTGACTTTAAGAGATCTTGACTTATGGAACAAAAAATTATCGAATTTTATTTTCTGTCTATCACGTATTCATTACATTTACTTATTTAACACATATTTTTAATTATTACAATGTATAACAAAAACCTGTCTTAACTTGAGAAAAATCATTCAACAGGAATATAATGAAATCGGGCATAATTATTATTCTGCATTGTAAAAAATTAAAAAGATCTTTGAATGTATAAATTATTTAATTAAAAAGAAAATATATTTGTGGACAAAACAATATGAAAATAATTCAAAATAAAAGTAAGCTCTTTTAAATAAAAAAAAAATATTTCAAAATTGTAAGAATGTCCTATTAAAAATTAAAAATAAGTACAGATTCCTCATTAGTAAAGTAAACGATTGAGAAAACTTCTCAAAGAATAAAATCATGAGTTGTGAATGTTAAAATTTCTTTTCTTATATACATATGAATACTCGCATTCCTAGTTTAATATGTTTGTCGTTAAAAGGTCTTTTTTTGTACACGAGGTGTAATTAGATTGGGACCAACAATTTAAAGTTTCATAACCAGCGAGAATTTGAATCAATAGAAAACTTAAATACTGAGTGTAACAGTTTTGTAAAAATAAAAAATATTACAAATTTACATTTTTTGGCTGAGAATATTTATAATTTTATTATAAAAAATATATATGTAGATACTTCAATGCTTCAAAGAAATTAAATCTTAAACTCCATTGAAGCTTTTAACTTGCATAATCTAGTACGGTGAAGATGTTATTAAAATTATATAAGTGAACAAACAATCGTTACTATTTCAACGTCAATTGTTAGTTGCGCGAACATTCGTTCTGTAAATTAATATTAATTCTGACATTTATACGATCAAACATGGGACAAAATTATTTGAGAGACTTAGCATTTTTAAGCGTGGAATTTGAAAAAATTGAAGTGATCGACACTGATGAAGTAATTAATCAACTTCATCATTAACGGCAAATAAAATCTATGCATAACCAATTAATATAGCATAACTCACTCTGTTATTTATAAATACATTTAATCTCTCTATATAATATATGTTAACATCATTCATTGCTAAAATATGTAGGTTTTTGAAAATAATTATATTAATATGTAAATAGTTTTTTTAAAATTATTTGTATATTATAACACACAAGTCTTATTATTCTCCTTTCACATTTCCAAACCCAATTCTAGAGTTCTGATTGTTTTTTATTCGATTTTTATTGTTCTAAATTTAAAAGCATAACCTTAATCTTCAAAATAATCTACAACTTGAATTATTTTATAGAAAGTGCTTTTATTATTTGCATTATAATCTCATTATGAGCTTATATTATATTAAGGGGGAGCACCAAAATAGACATCCTTCAAATTCCCATGAACTTGGAAAACGGAGACAATATCTGTGTCTGGATACATCATTTTATAATTGCTTAGATATTTTGGCTCATGGAAAAGTGTCATCTCCCCCTAGTTTGTTGATCGATTTTAAATTATTACCAGATGTGTGAAAAGCAGTTTAACTTCCTGTGGTATTTGTACTCAAAATTTCTAAAGGGAGGCTGGTTGACATTTTGGATGACCGAGTTCCAGAGCTCCAGACACTCACCACCAGTTTATTTGCTCTGACTCCCAATGGGGTGTAATTATTAGTCACAGGGAAAAATTTTAATGAGGATATAATAATTATTTCCATTTACCTATCATTTG
>JAJQOW010001244.1:0-57304 GCA_037975125.1 Latrodectus hesperus
CCAGTTAGTGTGCTTCTGTCTGCTTTGAATATCGCAGATTACTTAAATGCTGTATATCGATCGTAATAATTTATAAAATTATTTTAATTTCCTAATTACTCCTTAAAAATTATTTTTGTTTTCTATTTATGAGAAAGAATATGTCGAATTATTATACTTATTGGTCCACGAGAACGTACCGAAATATTTTACCGGTCCTTGGAGTGAATCCAGTTGAGAAACACTGACATAAAGAACAACATAACAGCAGATAATAGTCGAAATTTGAGACTTGCTCCCAAGAAATTCCATCCTAGACGATATAGCTGAATTTTAAATGACATTATGAAATCAATCATAATAAGATGATTTACATATTACATGACATATTTATTTATGTATATTATTAACATATTTATTTTACTTACATAACAAATTAATTTTAAATAAGAGCTTAGAAGTTTGAAGCTATGATAATGTTTTTATAAATGTTAATTTTTAAAAACTTAGATCGTAATTTTTGTTGATTTTAAACAAATTGAAAGGAAATAAAAATAATTTCTCAGAATCATCTTTTTTAAATATTAATAAATGGGATTTTATTGTCATAGTATTTTCTTTTATTCTGATATTTACACTATTTTCTATGTAGATTGACATTGGAGTTGTCCTGCGCTATGAAGTTTGAATCCTATCCCCACGACACGCAGATGTGCAGCCTCAAAATAGAGAGCTGTAAGTAGTTGGCAACATCATTAAAAAACAGCTTACCAGAAGTTTGATCACCCCTATTTTCCATTAGGTTCTATAGAACTATAGAATAATGCAGATCAGTTAAATCAGATAATTGTTCAAAGCATGTTTTTATAACAATATTCTTTTAAATACTGAATCTTATAATTTCTGCAGTTTTAATATTGTTAGAATTAAGTATTGCTCATAACTTGTTTGTATCTGCATAAGGGCCGTCCAACTTGTCTTGTGGTCAGCGTGTCTGACTGCGGATAGAGAGGTCCTGGGTTCGAATCTCGGTTCGGGCATGGATGTACTTTCTCTCTCTATCTATCCTGTCTTTGTCCTTTCCTTGTATGAATGTGTTGTGAATGGTTGCCTACCCTATAAACGGGTCCCTATGGCATGTGTGTACTGAGGAAGTCGGACTCCACACCTAAATGTGATTCAGTTGAAAAAGTGGAGCAGAGCACCCTATATTGCCAGCCTAGCTGGCACACGACAACAACAACATCTGCATAAGAAACTTGTACTTGTTTTTCTTACTTTTATTATCAAAGATACATGCCCAAATCTTGTTGTTTCTAATGACACTTGGACAAGCCAAGCTCGCTATGCCTTTGGCTATGCGAATTTAAGTCGAAGGGAGGCGTCTTTCATTTTAATTAGAGCATCATGTAGGTGAAAGTACGACTTTGTTCTACACACATGCCATAGGGACCCGTTTATAGGGTAGGCAACCATTCACACCTCATTCATATAAGGAAAGGACAAAGACAGGATATATATAGAGAGAAAGTACATCCATGCCTGAACCGGGATTCGAACCCAGGACCTCCTTATCCGCAGTCAGGCACGCTGACCACTAGAAAAGTTGGTCGGCACCCAAATCTTATATCATTCATCTTTAAGTATTTTTAATTAATCAAACATCGACTTTTTGTAGATAATTAGTAAACAAATAGGTGTTTTTGTAACACACGTTGGTAACATGTGTTCATTGTAACTTGTAACACTGCAGTGAACATTCATAATTTTTATATTACATTACGTTTCTCGCTGTGAAATCATATAAATAGGTATTTTGAGTTTTCCCAATAAATAATAACCACTTTTAATTTATATAAATTTGGCACACGCCATTAAAAACACTTAATAAACAATATTTTACAGCTATATAAATTAATGCTCCCAGCATTAAATTTTCATAACGTACTATAAACTGATTCTGCTTCATATATTGATGGTGTGAGGTTACTTTAAAATTATTTATTAATCTGAGAAAAACGAAGAATGAGCTGTGAATTCAACTGATATGCAAATGATTATTTATTAATTATTATTAAATTTCTTTGATATAATATTTGGTGCAAATCAATTCATTAGATTTGTAAGATAATTAAATTTTAACGTCAGAAAAGCATTGTAATCAAAATTAGTTATCGAAGATAATTATTTCATAAGATTTGTAGATTGCGCATGAAATTTGTTTCGTTACTTTTGATTGTAAGAAATTAATTTCTGTATAATACTATTGTACGCTTTTTATTTTATTGTTATTATTATTTTTTTGTTATTATTATGCATTAAGAAGATTTGTTAATTATATTTATAAAATTATAAGACTTATATAAAAAAGTATAAAAAATTTTAAAAAACTTTCTAACAAGTCAATCTTTTTATATGTGTCTCATTTAATACACAGCATTGGAAAGAGCTATAGAACAATAAATATTTAAACTAAATTCAGTGGTATGACAGTCCTGATGGGACAAGTTCTACAGATAGACATGGTAGGCATAGACAGACATAATAGATCGACATAGACAGATAGATTCTAAATAGACATGGGTCTTTTTTCGAGACCGAAAGTCCTGAGGCATGAAGCCTGTATCTCAATAAGGTGTCAACCTAACACGAAACCATCAGTGTTTAATTCGCAAATGCGCTTGGTAGTCAGTTTCGTCCACTCATGGAAGGGATAAAGGCAGATTCTACCTTGACCAGCCCTAGGACCGAAACTAGGATCTGTATCTTGGGAACACAAAGAGCCACCGAGGTTCAATAAATAATTAACTCATACCATTATCTTTCTATGAATTTTTCATTACTACCAGGCTTAATTAGTATTTGTCTATATCATATTGATAATTATTTTACCAAGACATTTCGCTAGATAAGTCCTAATTCATAAAAAGATGAAATGTTATTAGTTCTAATACATGTTGATTTATACCATAATGCATTTTTTTGTATATTTGTTTTTACAAATACAACATATTCATTAAACGTATACAGGGTGTCCCATAGCAACCGCATAAACTCTGCACAGCTAGATTCCTCGTTAGGAGTACATAAAAACTGCCCAAAGAAGCGTTCCTGTAAGATCCAAGGCTTGCGAGAAAAATACAAAAAACAAAGTATGACGTCACTGCCGGTGCAAGAAAAAAATTCTTTATTAGACATGTCAACAACAGTATTTTCATATCTTTCCAGGCGATAATGTTTACAACGTTCACCGCGCATATCACATCATTAATGCACGCGCCATGGAATGACGTTAGGCCGCCGGTGAACTGGTAATTAAAGGCTGCGTCTTGCAGCTACCAGTAGTCTTCGTATGGTGGCCATTTATTCCTTTCATGACTACTGCAACATACACGTACGGCCGATGTAATGGAAATGCATTACAAACTACTAGGGGATATGCCTGTCGATATCCGCTGCATGTACTGCTGTTGATATGTTCAATAAAGTGTTTTTTCTTGCACCGGAAGTGACGTTATACTTTGTTTTTCGCCTTTTTTCATAAACTATGGATCGTACAGGAACGCTTCTTTGGGCAATTTTTATTTACTCCCAAGGAGGAATCCAACTTTGCAGAGTTTATGCGGTCGTTTTGGGACATCCTATATAAGTTAAAAACTAGTAAATTTTATATCATAAGCTTTTGCATGCACAAAATTCTCTGGCATTTAATTTTTTCCAGTATCGTATACAACGGATGATCTCGTTTTCAAGTGGGAGGAGCAAACACCTCTTGTTGTAGATGACGATATTGAGCTTCCTCAACACATTCTCACCAATACAAGGTTAGGTGACTGCACCAAATCATACTCTACAGGTGAGAAATAATTTGAAAACTGAAACCTTTTTCTGGAAATAATATGACAGAAGTATATATTTCAAATTTTAAATGTTTTCATTTGGTTTTCTCATAATCACTGTCCGCTGTAAATTCAAATAATTTTAAGAGTGAAAGGAAACAAATTCGGAAAATTGAGATAAATTCAATCTATATCTTTTGAATACGCAGTAAGTTTCTTTTGTTGATATCTCTCGTTGCTTTGACATCCATCGAGAAGAACCTAACAAAAGAGGATTGCCGTGAGGTTTTTTAAGCATTTTTAGTAGGTAACCTTCCATTGGAACATTGCTTTTGTTTTTACATGGCATTTTTTGTAGGAAAAAATGATACAGGAAACCTTCAAATGCTGACCTTAATGTATGCGTGAATAAGCTACTGTTTAAATTTAGTGGAGTCGAACTTCATACCTACCATTTTAAAAGGAAGTAATATCACTTAGACTAGAAAATCTCATTTATCATTACTTTGGCACAGAGGAATGGAAAGCCTTATTCCCAAAGTCTTTTTGGTTTTTCATTGCGTAGGTCTTTTTAATATATCCAACACAAATTTTTAATATCCACTACCACATACATTTTTAATATCCTCCACAACATACACTTTTGTTGTTGGTGTTACTTATGACATTTGGAAAGTTAAGCTCGCTATGCCATTGGCTATGCGAATTTTAGTCTGTAGTGTGCGTATTTAATTTAACTAGAGCACAAAGAAGGTGAAAGTATGAGTTTACTTAAACTCCTCCGATAGATGGCACCACCAGAGGAATACACTCCTTCAATTTTGACATTGATCCGAATGGGGGGGGGTAATTTTCTCCAAACCATTACACCCATGGTAACTGCTCAACGAGCAACATGATCAACTCACAGGACTTACGATTTCACAGATTTAACGAGCACATATATCGCATGGAATCGCAGTCGGCATTGGGAATCAAACCCCACCCTTCCAGACGGAAGACCGATGCCTTAGCCACTAGGCTACCTCAGACACACATACGCTTTTGTAATATCCACCACCACATACATACTATACATAAAGTGGGATGTACTTATGTGTCGGGGAAAAAAATCCGGAAAACTCAATCGCACTCAACTGATAGATAGTGCAGAACGCAAAACCTAACACCAGTTGTCCTTTTTTCAGTAATGGCTAAATGCAAATCCGGGATCTGATCATTCGTTATAACTCAATGAAATTACGTTAGTATATACATAAGATTTCTAAGCCCACATAGCTGAGAAATCATACGTATAAATGCATATCTATAAATCTATCAATATCTAAATTTTTTATTGAATGAGTAGTATCTTCTGAAAAATTATATAATCCTCGTTTGTTTATTATAATATTTTATCATTATTATTTTTTTAATCCTAGTTCCATTATTCTCCTTAATATTAAAATAATATGGATAGTTGGATAGCCTAGGAATTTATTTCGATTATTTTCCAGATATTCTGTTTTGTTTCAAATAAGTTTTTGTAAATTCCTCACAGAATCTACTTACAAAGATATACGCTCAAAGTATAATTTTAAAGATGTGCAATTCGCCAAGTAAAAGAATTTGGATTTAAGTTTAATCTGTTGTTGTTGTTGCTGTTGCATGCCCCCGAGGTCAGCAGCGCTAGACTAGGTCCATGAGCGGGTATACACCTTCAAAAAGTCTTCATAATTCTCCATCAGATCTCTCCCGGAGAGACCAAGGCATTGAAGAATATGTTCAAAAGAGGCCTGTTTATTTGAGCACTTGGAGCAAATTTCGAATTTCTTCGTACCCTCGATGAATTTCAAGCTACTAAAATTGCCACTTCTGAAACGGGCAATAGCCGTTTGTTTTTGTCTATTAAGACCAGTGACCAGGGAAGCACCTGAAGGGGCTGAGCGGTACCAATGATGCTCAGGAGGGACAATCCAAGTGGTTTTATTCTCGCGTTTAATCTTTGAATGAATCTCCTGAAACGTGAGAAGTGCCGACGGCACACCGTCCTCAGACACACCAGCTTTAAACAGCAGCATCGAATATATAATTAAATAACTTATTGATATAATTATTGTCTTTTGTTTAAATAAAAGTCTTTGGTAAAAACGCTACGAACTTATTCCCCAACTTAATAATATCAATTATTTCTGGGAAAGTAAAAAACCTTTTTCGATATTCCATACTACGATTATGTCTAGATTCTTATAATATTTAACACCTAAATAATTTACTGAAATATCTATATACGTGACAAATTTTTATATATAAATAGGAAAAATACTTTTCATCAAGACATTAGGAAACATTATATATTTTGCGTTAAAATTAGATTTGGAATGAGTGCTCAGTTTTCCAGTGACACCTTGAATTGTTGTCTTATCAAAATATCTCTTACAAAAAAAATTTCCACCAAAAACTTTTTTTAATTTATAATTATAATTCTTGCAATTAATTTTAAAAATATATGATGTTTAGGTAATTTTACCTGCATTGAAGTGACATTCACATTGAAAAGGCGCTTGGGTTATTACCTCTTCCACACGTATATTCCGACTTGTCTCATCGTCATCATGTCTTGGATATCTTTCTGGATCAAGGTGGATGCTGTTCCTGCTCGAGTCACCCTGTGCGTCACCTCTTTGCTCACCCTGTCCACTCAGCACGCACAATCCCAGAAATCCCTGCCTCCTGTCTCCTACATAAAAGCCATCGACATCTTCATGTCCTCGTGTACCATCTTTGTCTTTTTGTCCTTGATGGAATACGCTGCTGTCAACATCATCGTCACTAGCGGTGAGACAAAAATCGCCAAGCAGAATAAGAAGATTGCTTCCGCTTTAGGAGTAAGTAAATGATGCATTAAATATCTGTGTCTAACATTAAAGAGTCTTAGAGTAAAGTTAATAAAAATTAAATGCTTTAACTGAGAAAGTTTGGATTTTCAAGAAAAGATCATTATTTTAATTACGTTTGACAGATTTAAAAAGGAATTATTCCATGTATGAAAGAATTATTCATTCCATTATGTTATGATGAGTAACTATCTTTGGAATAATTTTGTTCGAAGATTTCGTTAGTACTTCTGAAGTATTCAAAGTTTCTCGAGAATAAATTACGCATATACATATAGGAGTTACATTAATGATAGTTTTTAGCCTAACCATTTACATTCTAACCTAATCAATTATATTTAAATATAGCAAACTCCAAATTATCCACCTAGCGTATTATCCATTTCTAGGTTACCTAGTATTTCGCGGTCAACAGTAATTTTACGAGTTACCCGTGATTTCACCATTTTAAAAAATTTAAATCCCAAATAAGAAAGAATTTCAATGTAAGCGAAAATTTCAACTGATTTCTTAAAGCAATTTATTAACAAATTTGTAATTAGTGGATAATTTTGCTATTCTTCTAGCAATAAGAATATTTATGGTAATTGTAAACACAGTGAAATGAAGTGAATGTTTGCTCTATTATTACATAAATTTATTGCTATTAATGTTAGGAAAACTGGAGTTTTCATGAGTTTTAACAAAGCGATTTTATTAACTGTTATATTTAGAGTTTGCGCCTTTTCAATATTTACTTGCGTTTAAGCAATTCAAATGCATATTTGGTTGCAGTACACTTACTATCAGAGTTACATCCTCCCAAAAATGTCACTGTCATTCATTGAGAAATAAAAGTATGTTTAGAGGGGAAAAGGAGAGAATTGGATCCTAAAAGAGCCCACACTCTTGGCGCGAATGATTTTGGTTGGCGATAACTGTTGCTTGCGCCAATCTTGATAACCCTACTTCGAGACACTAAATACGGTGAACCAAACTATTTCTGGAATTTCATTCTGGCTTGGCGCTTTTTCTCAATTTGTCGCGCCAAGGGTGTGAGCTGTTCTAGGATTTTACCAAGGCCAGTAAACCAACGATAAGGTCGGCAGTTTCTTTATAACTGCTTTACTTTCTGTTGATATTCCAATTTCATATGGCTTACATTCAATGTAATAAAATTTTTATGCCTAGTTCGAGTACAATTTCTTCATTAAACTAATATAAGCCACAGGTATGACAGAGTTGATAATTTTCTTTTTATGTAATTATCTGGATTATATCGGAAATCTGCTTATATATGATAATTGCACCGTTCATTTTCAAGGTTAGTCGCGAATTTACAATATTTAGTGAAATATTTGTGCATTGGAGTGACTGCAATAAACAAAATGCCGTGTAATCCTGAATCATAAGATCTTATAAAATTGAGACATTATTAAGAATAACCAGTCCAAACATATTCATATGATTAGAATTTCAATTTGCTGTTAGAGAAAAAGTTACATGTATACTGTTTAATAGTTCTTAATAAGTCACACGAAAGTCTTATATCATCAATCTAAAAACGCCTTGTGATTTTTATTTTTTATTTTTCTAAATATTTGAACAGTAATTTGCTCCGACATATTTCAATCAGCACAGCATGATTTACTTATCATGGTTCATGTGATTAAGTATGGATTAAATAAGATTCATCAGATATTTTTAATTATGCGGAATAATAAGAGTTCCTGGCATTATGGGATATTTATAAAATGTTATTCCTGTAGTCATACCTGTTAAAATGCTATACCTGTTGTCATACTTGTTAAAATGCTATACCTGTTGTCATATCTGTTAAAATGCTATACTTGTTATCATACCTGTTAAATTGTTATCATACTTATTAACATTTTTATGTTTTTAACTTTCGAATGTGCAACGAATTCTTAGTAACCGTATTTCAATGTGAAGAACAAGAAACGTACAAACTATTTTGGGATATTTTTTTTACTTACATTTTTCCCCAAAAGTTTATCAGTTTTAATTTTGAGTATTAGGTATTAAAATTTTAGTTTAAAGTTTAAAAATAATTTAAATAATAATTAATGTTGACAGGTAATATTTTTATAGAATAATTTTTGAATGAAATTGATTTCAAATATCATTAGAAAAATAATGTACCTTTTTTAAAAATTATTTTTCTAAAGTTTATGTGGTTGCTATGATTCATTTTTCATTTCTCATATAGGAAAACTTAAAAATAGAATGCATGATTATCACTTTACTCATGTGTATTTCTTTACTTAAATATGTTTTAAAAAATTTAATTTAAAAAATAAAAATAAATTAGTTATTAATGTGTTATATTTTATAGGAAGTTGTACCCCAAGTACCGAATGGTGTGCGAACATCAATATCACTACCCATAACACTAGGAGGACAGGATGCTGCTCGTCGGGTGGACAAGTTTTCTCGATTTGCGTTTCCTATTGTTTTTGTGGCTCTAAATATCTGGTACTGGTGTAACTTCGTCTATTTTAAATGAGTTTCATCTATAAATACCGATTTAATGTCTGTTAGAACAAATTTCTTAAAGGAATTTCTCAAGGAAAACTCTCAATCAAATACTCTTGAAAGAAAAAATAATCTTAAAAAATTATTCAAATAAATAATTTCCTTGCTTTTTTAATAATATTGTGATATTTTACATTAGGAAAAGAGTGTTTCCAATGATTTCAAAGACCTTTCATGAGCTCATTTCTGTGACCCACGACCATATGTAGAACACTTTATTGCTCAAAATCGAAAGGTTTGTAGTAACTTGGGAAAAATCTATGCTTTATATTTATGTATAATCTGTATTCCATCACTTACATGTAAAATAGAGAAGAATATTGAAGTTAGATTGGATTACGATTTTTAAAGAATTATACTTTTTGCACCTAATGTCGTGTTCATAAACGCAAACAAGGTGAACATTATGTACATATGTTTAACTTTACTTCAGAAATAAACTTCTACCACATTTTCTCTTACTAATAATTTCCTTTGTAGTGTGCTGAAAACTGAGTTATAGAAAAAGAATCTGGATTTGCAAAAATTATTTATAAAAAATATTGTAGACAAGAAATTTGACTAAATTTTTTCAATATAATCTACTTAATATATAAATCTAAGTTTTAAATAATCATAAGGCTTTCATTTTATTTTGAGCATTTACAATCTTCCCGTGCATCACAAATGTACAGAATGTACATCACAAATATATGGAAGTAAGTTAATTAAAACATTAAACGTTATATGTATAAATAAAGCCAACAAAAGCAGATAACAGTAGTTTGGTCTTCACAAAAACATACAAGTTCAAAAGGCAAATCACGCTGAATATTTTCAATTCTTTCTGTAAACATAACCTAGTGCGTTAAGAAAATCAAATGTTCCAAATCTTGAAGTACATTTATTGAGCATTCACATAAATTATCTTATCTTAGATGGAAACAAAGCAATTGACCTGCAAATTTACCATGATCAGATAAAAACTAAGAAATTTTTTAATTAATTGAGAGGAAGGACTCGGATAAGAGTCTATGGTAAATAGTAGTGGCCTCAGCATTACGAAATGAAATATATTCCTCACTCCACTTAGCTAAAAGCTTTTTATAATGAAAGGACTTCCAATTGCTCTTTGGAATGTAAATATTGTCATTTATAGATAAATTTAAGGCATATTTAGCTAAGAAATCAGCTCTTTTATTTCTATATAATCAGTGATGTGCAAGCACATAACCACAAACCATATATCCTCTATTTTTCGCGAACTGATAATTATTAGAGATTTCAACTACTAATTTGTGCTTGCTGTTAATATTGTTCAAGAAAGTGAAGAGAAGAAAAAGGAATCAGAACAAATAAGATTCCTTGAAGATGCTCTATTATTCTTGATCCATTTGACGGCAAGACAAATACTCAAGAGATCTGCTTGAAAAATTATACATCCATTACGCGTATACGGTGTTTAAATTAACAAACATTACAGATTGTCTTCAAAATGAACAAATGCAAAGCTAACCTTGTTGTTCATCTTACTACCATCTGTATAAAAAATCGCATGAAATCTCATTTCAGTAGTACCTTTGTAATCGGAGAAATGCATGTGTTCTAAAATAGTTGGATGAGAAAAATTAGGGATGGAGATATTTCCATTTATGCATTCTTCCACGGTATCAGTTGTCAAGGCCTCAAAAACCGTTATTCTTATTTCCAGTTTCGAAATCAAGTGTTTTACACTGCGAGAATGGAAGTAGCTTTATAACTTAAGGTTCTAAAACCGATACTAATACGAAGAAGAACTCTCCGTTTAATCTTTCTCAAATTTCTTCTGTTATCTTTTTTATCAAGTACAAGTCTCCAAATTCGACAGTCGTATGAAATGAAAAATACAATACACTGCTCATATATCGATATTTTGACATTGTAACTCATTTCAAAAGTACGTTTACAAATTATGTGAAAAACATTATCAATATTTTTCACATTTGGTGGCGAAGAATTCAGTATGCTTTTCTCATGTTAATTTTTGTCCAACAAAGATATCTAGATACTTAACATTTTCTACAAATTCCAATAGGGAATCATCGAGTGCCTAAAGAACAATATTTTGTTCATCAAAATGTTTGGAAACAATAGTAGCTTTACTTTTTGAAAGAATGAAAGAGAGTTTATGAGAAATCATTCAATTGGATACAATCTAGCACTTTTTGTACATCACATCTAGCACATGTAAAAGAATATAGTTTAAAATATTTCCTACATATATATAGGAAAATTAATCCCAAGTCGTCTGCAAATGCAATTTTTAGATAACCATCAAAATTATTTAAAAAAATAATTTATTATTATATTCCAAAAAGTTGAGATCTGGACACAGAGAATATAGCCTTTTTCTAGAGAATAAATCTTAGATTCGGATCCAAACTGAAGCTAAATGGTCCTCTCGTCCATGAGACTTTTTAACAGATTATGGATATTATGAGGCATATCAGCACCCCTTCTAGAATTTTTAAGATAGATGGCCACTAAGCATTATACGAAGCACTCTTAAGATCCAGAAAATAAGAACAGTTAAAAACTTCATTTTATTTCCATATTCAAAAATGTTAAAACGATGAATAAAGGCATTATCAACAGACTTCCGAGGACTACACCCAAACTGAAAATAATTAAAAAATACATTTCTGTCTCGAATACCAATATTTTCTATTAATGAAGATAGATTCCATGTAGAAGATTAATATATTCTATATTATCAAGATGAGGGTGTTCTAGCATCAAAAGTTTTAAGAATCAAAACAACTCAAACTCTCTTCTTTTGTGTAGAAAAATTCTTAATTATAAATAAATGTAAAGTCAATGAAAAAAACTACTATGCAAAGAATGAAATTGTTAGAAAATTTCTTTCGAAAGAGTTTCTAGACAAGGCGTGATTTGTGTTTTCCTTGAAATTTTTAATAACTTCGTTAACTTTTTAAGTAAAGAACTGACAGTCCGTAAATGAAATATTAAGTCCCTTTGACTCTGCACACATAGTTCTATGAAAATTCTTACCATCTCTGGAGAAATTATTTGTCATCATATAATAGCAACAATTATATCACTCAAATTTGATGTAGCGCTGCCATCTGGGAATTTAATTCCCGAAATCTCAATCATTTTAGTACTCACCCTGAGACGAGATACACTTCTGACAACGCCCTTTCCACTGTTGATAACATTGCTGAAAGTCTTCAGTTGTGGTGCTGTTCAGTTGCCGTGTCGTTTCTGCCTTGATGCCTTCCACATCTCCCAAGTGCCGCCCCCGAAGCACCATTTTGCATTTAGAAAACAAGAAGAAGTCACAAGGGGCTAATTCGGGTGAATAAAGCGGTAGCTCTGTCACGGTGATTGAGCTTCGGGTCAAAAAGTCACGCAAAACGAGCGACATGTGAGCGGGCACATTGTCGTTATGAAGCATCCATTTGCCCCTTTTTGCCAAATCCGGTCGAACTTATATATATATATATATATATATATATATATATATATATATATATATATATATATATATATATATATATATATATATATATATATATATATATATATATATATGTATGTATATGTATATGTATATGTATATGTATATATATATCTGAAATCCACACCTTTAAGCATCTACATGCTTCCTATAAAAATCAGTTTTTTTACTCTATTAAGAAACACCTCATATTTTCATCTTCAGAATTGATAAAAAGCACAGTTAAAAATAATGGTAGAAAGTCTATTGCAACATTTTTGATGCAATACAATCAAAGCAATTATCAAGAAGGGTATTCAAGTCATACAGCTGTCTCTTACAAAGTTTTATAAACAAATACTTGTTCACTATTTTTAAACTAAAAGTAAGCAAATTATAAAATATAATCACGCGATATAGAGCGAGTTCAAGGATAATCATTTTATCATTATTTAAGAAAAGAGAACCTTCTTCAGAGATATCCCAACCTTAAATGCATTGCAACAATCCCAAGCTACAAAGGGTAAGATGTATGTAATTTGAGCCCTGCATGGAAAAGAAAGTAGGTCATTGATATTCATTAAAAAATAAATAATTCTCACTAATAAAATTGCCATGATTCGTTCCTGTAGCATCAATAATGAGATTATGCCAAATCGCTGATCTGATGTTTGAATTCATAACACATTAAAAATAACATGATTTCTTAATCTTTAAAATATGGGAAATTTTTATTATTTCAGTATCAATATTAGTTTGAAGCTCAAAATGAGCAGCACAAATAATCAAGTTAAACTAATTTTTATGTCTTTAGAATAGAATAAATTATATGATTTAAATCCAAAAAGCGAGAAAGATCCCCTTCATCAAATTGATCTGCTTTCGAATCATAATACACTTTATATGTCTCGTCACTTTGTGAAGTGCACCTTCAGTGGATTCCTTCACCTGTTGACATATGGGGGAATGAGATGACAGACGTTTTGGCGAAGGAGGGTTCTGAAGAACCATTAGCAGCGACCAATTCGCTGACATGTCATGAACTGTATTCCATTAGAAAACATGCTGACAGGAAAATTTGGATCGTTCCCCCGATTCATCCCTGGTATCAAGCAAATTGTCCTGGAATATCCCTTGCTTTTGATTGCGATAGATATGTTCAGACAAGACTTTCTCGATTCTTCAGTGGACACCTGAAGGGACTTACATTCGAGAGAGGACTCAAGGTGCACCCGAATTGTCCTAAATGTCAAAATGAACCGGCATCACCGGCACATACCCTTAAGTGCCTGGAGTTGTCTCTTGAGGACCTATATAGGTCTCCTATGCTTGTTTTCAACTTTCTGAAAGTAAATGGGCTGATGGACTTCGTCTAGTATATTCCTCTAGACATGGAGATTAGATCGAAGAAGAAACTTTATATTATAGCTGGAAAACCACAGGATTTATAAAAGTGCGACTTCTGAATCAATGAGACATCAGTTTCATTTGCCCCCATACATAAAGTACATAGCTCAATAGCAGATCTTGATTTGTGCAAATTTATTTGTACAAAAGAAACGAATTTCGTTGGGCTTACTCATAGAAAACATTGGAGGCTTCATGTTAGGCTGACCACCTAACCGAGAAATATGCTTCGAATCCTATGGCCCTCGGTTATGAAAGTCTAGTCCTCGGTTATGAAAGTCGGTTATAAAGATCCAAGCACTGCAGAACTTGGGATCCCATATATGGGCTGCCGTGCCACTGAGTTTATCCTTAGTAAATCAAATTTATCCTTAGTAAATTTTTGAAGCTGCCAGATTCATCATAAAAGTATCGCTGAGTCAAATTACAAAATATGGCTTATGACTCTTCTTAAGTGCTATTTTCGTTTTCCAATTAAATCTTAGGCAATTAACCCGCTCTTGCACTTCTTTTTTATCGCATTCTAAATTCTTAGGCTCACCTGATAAACAATAACAAGCCAAGGGATTTCTGCAATAAGGAACTCTGTGATATCCCCATTCAAAACACCAATTTATAAAATAATAAAGTATTCAGCTTTGTGCCCTTATTCCCCATCACTTCAATGTGCTGAATATTTACACATTGAGAATATTGTGGTAGGATCCACCACAATTACCAAGCTTCTACCAGGTTGAAATTTATAGTATTTATAAAGTATAAAGCGAACTTTAACACCTTTCCAATTTTCTTCCCTCGCACTAATTTCTAGATTCTATTTTTCAATAATTTTTAGAAATTTATAATTTCTTATGTCATTTGGTATATTTTTGAATAAGAATGTGGGATATTTTCTCCTTAAAATAGAGGAATCCAAAATAAATATATTTTTGCAAAGCAAAACAACTTTTTTCTTTTTATCTCCCGAAGCACATTTTACCATTGATTTATTGTTATTAACTGTTCTAATATAAATAATTGCAATTTTATATTTTTGAGGATCGATTTCAGCTTAAAGAAAGTTTTTAACTTCGTCTCAGATGTACAGTTTTTCACATTAACAATAACACAGCATTCTGAATCAGCCAGATTGGTCCCAACAGATGGCGCCACAATATTAAAATATGATTTCGTTTTCATGACAAAATTCAATAAGTTTTCTTTACAAGCTTCGCGAAAATTTATAGATTTAACGTGCTCAGCATACCTTGTGAAACTTTTAATCTCAACCAAAGCTTTTTATCACATCATCTAGAAATTATGGATTTATAATACATTTCAATTCGATTGCAAATTCCATATTTTTGAAACTTATAGAAACGGGATCGCCAATCGAAAACTCGTCACCATAGCAATCATCTATGTTACCTCTCTATAAGATTTATATAATTTAAAATTTTATTCAATTTCAATTTTACTCATATTTTTCAAAATACATGAATTTTTTTAAAACAGAACTTTGGTCATTATTGTAACTTCCGAATTCTCTAAACGTAATAAATCTTATAAAAATTTGATCAATTTCTCCTTTAACTTATGTTTAAGTATATAGCTAAAAGCAGAATTTGATATATTTTTGGTCCACTTTAAGAATTTATATCTTACCAATTTTTGCAAAATATTAAATTATTTTATTTTATTAATTTGATAGTATCCAACTCTGATAACTTAAGTATCTAAATCAAACAATAATTTAAAATGATTTATCAATTATACTAATGGCAATTAATATCATTGATAAATCATTTTAAATTATTGTTAATTGTCAAATGTAATCATAAGCATCTCATTTGACAACAGTATTAAGCAACTAAAATATTTTAATTACAAAATGTTAGCTTCGATTATTTTTCCTATATATTATTTATAAACGGTGAAGATTTCTGTCTTATCATTAGTTGGTTTGCTTTGTATACACACATATATATATATATATATATATATATATATATATATATATATATATATATATATATATTATAATATATATATATATATATATATATATATATATATATATGTATATATATATATATATATATATATAATACCAACCAGATATATATATATATATATATATATATATATATATATATATATATATATATATATATATATATATATATATATATATATATATATATATATATATATATATATATATATATATATATATATATATATATATATATATACTGGTTGGTATTTTGTGTGTCGCGTAATCAGATTTAAGGATTAGATTTGCTGCAGTTTAAATCATGAAATGTCCAAGGGCTTAGATGAATTGTGTTCACACAAGAAAAATAAATGCCTAGCTGTGGAACACAAACGAATGGAATCGTGGTTACAATGTCCTCCAAGTAAAATGATAGATATAGGGGTGGTGATCCAAGTATTGGGTGTCTTCTGCTTGGTCCCTTCGTTAAAATCACGAAGACTTCAACAGGCTGCTTTTATATAAATGTTAGAGCCCAACTCAGAGAGAGGTTAATATGAAGCATACTGGTGCTACAGCAACATTTCAACTATCTCAGCCACTGAAAGTGGTTGCAATGTCCTCCATTGTTCACTGAAAGTGGCTATGACATCAATCATTCAATAGATCTGTGGTGGCCTGTTTGGTTAGTGTAGCTCTCCTTATTAGAAGGTATTGAGTTCTAGTCCCGGTTTAACCTAAGATCCATAGTGTTCGCTAACAGTGCGTTGGACACGTTAAAACTGGACGTTTCGCAATGTCTTCCAAGTGAAATGATACCTCTGAGGGTGGCAGGCCAAGTATATATGGTCTTCTGCTTGGTCCTTACTTCAAAATCACGAAGACTCCACTCGGCTGCTTCTGTCTTTGGTAGAACTCAACTCAGAAATAGGTACAGGGAAGCAACAACAACATTCAGTCTCACAGTTCTTATTTCATGAGCCAAAATATGAGCCAAATCAACTCATAAATTTGTGATTTTCCAGTTTGCGAATGTAACAAATTTTGAAAACACTTGAATGTTGATTAGTGAAAATTTTGTGATTTGAATGTTGATTAGTGTTGATTCCACAAATTTTACATTTTTACTCATTTTTAATTTCTTAAAGTAATGTAAAAATGAGATGAATAACTTTAGATTGCAATTATAGGATGTCTTCTGTGTTCATTTTTATAAAAACTTTTTCAAGTATCTCATGTTTTGTGATTAGCATTTTGAAGTAATGGATATGCACACACTGGGTATGCGCACAGGAATACTTTAACGTACCTAGACCTGAATCTGTCTCTACCAGTTTGACGGAAGCTGTTGCGTGGGAGTCTTCATAATTTAGAAACAGGGAGTGAGCAGATGAATTTCAACACTTGTGACTTGCCACTCTCATAAGTATAATTTTACTTCGAAAAAATTTTGACCATTATCAATATAATATTTCCCTGTATTTAAAATTGTCTTTCACTGAACTCCATAAATGTCGTTTTTTCAAAGATTAATTCATTTAATTGTAGTAACATTGTTATTGCTTTGCTTTGTGCAGTAAATTAGATAAAAATCCAACATTTTTATTTTTTAAAAAAGTTTTTATTTTTTCCTAAATGTAGTGTGGCAATTTTTTTTATATAAATTACAATAAAAAATGTGGCTAAAGACACGAAACTTCATGCTACTCGGCATTCTAAATAAGTTATCGTTAAGAATCCTCAGATTTTGATTAAAATCTGAAAATTATGACGTTTCAAAGAAATCTTTAAATCCAGATTGAAAAAAAATTATTTAAGTAATAATAATTATTTAATGTAATCAATCTTAACCATTTCAACTTGTAATGTAATAATCCTCTTCACAAATTTATAATCTTTTCAATCACCTGTAAATACGTAAGCTCATGCTTACGTATTTACAGAAAAAGTTGCATTTCTAGAAAAATTTTTATTAGTTTAAAAGCGAAAATAAAATAAAAGGATTCAATAATTAATTTTTTGGTTTTGTCTTGCCTTAGTACGCAGGTATTTAGAAACTAAGACACCTCTACTGCTATTTATTTAGTATTTTGTACCAAGCTCAAATATAATCAAGTTCAATACTGGCGTTTGATTCCGCCTGACAGCGAGTGCAGCTCCATCTCAAGTTTGAAGAGTTCATTTCTCCCTCTTACAGTAGACACCAGATGGCAGCACTAAAAATTAAAAGTGGATTTTTTGTTTTCATTAGAGGTATTGATTTGGAAGGGAACTTGAAGTAACTTTGTGACCACGACATATTTAACATGTCCCAATCACCATTACTAATTGCTTGATTCGGCCAATTCTCACTTACTCATCTGAAACGTGGACATTGACTGAGAAGGACAAAGAAACCATCTCCATTTTCGAAAGAAAAACTTTAAGAAGCATCTTTGGTGGAATAAAATGTGAGAATACATGGCGAAGAAGAACTAATTCTGAGCTCTATAAACTATATAAGGAACCAGATATTGTTAAATTTATCTCAATACAGAGATTAAAATGGGCAGGACATTTGAGACGGAAGAACGACAATCGGGTGACGAAAAAAATTTTCTTGGCTCGCCCCATTGGCACCAGAAGAAGAGAACGACCGAAACTCCGATGACGAGACTGCCTTGAAAACGACCTAAAAACACTAAAATTGACAAACTGGGTGACCTTATCCAAAAATAGGGTGTCCTGGTATGCACTTTTGAGGAAGGCAAAGGCTCACCCTGGGCTGTTAGGCCAATGAAGAAGTCACCATTACTGAACACGGTCATCTTTAAGCGATCCCAGGATCGAACTCACCCCCTTTGGGTCACGAGAGTGTCGCTTTCCCGACTAAGCTACCACAGCTCCTAGAAAGTGCATAAATAGAATTGCATTAGAAATATTCGCATTATCCTCCGGATGAATCGATACTTCTTCTTTGAACGTTTTACCCAATGTGATTTATATAGGATCAATTTCAAATATAAGGAAGATGATATCTGGGGTTTTCCAGCTGCTTTAATAAAACATTTTTGTGAAGAGGTTGTTGAATGTAAAAATTGAAAATAATTGAGCACGAAAAAAAATTATGAATCATGAAATGCATTATATATATTTGAGGGTATCCTTTTTAAGTCCATATTCTTCAATTGCTATTTCATTTTTAAATAATTTATGTGTAAATTAGAATTAATACTAAATATACACAATGGTGAAACAGAATAAAATATTACGGAATATTTGACGAGCGACATTTCAAAGATTTATTTTATACATTTAATTTATTTATTTCAAATGATAGAAAAAATTGCTTTTATTTCCATAAGACTAGCTTTCTCAATAAGCAATGAAATGAGAATTATTTCCTTTATTGGGAAAGAGGAAACAATTCCCACTTTAAAATAAGCATTGGAAGTATGGCTGCTTTAGCAGAAGGGAAATCAACCAGAAGCAAAGTGGCAAAAAAACATAACAGTGCGCATAAATTGTGATATTTATTTTTCTACAAGATAACTCTCTATTAATAAAAATAATTATGATATAATCAATCATTGTTCCTATTTTAAAATGACACAAATATCCCTTGTTGTAAGCTATATGTTAATTTTTGTTTTCAGATATGTTTATATACCCTATTTGCTATCCTATAAAACGCAATTCTTTTCTTAGAAAATAGGCCTACAAACTGAAGTGACATTAATAATTTATTTTTGATTAAGTAATTTTCTGCAAATTTCTAAACAGTTCTTTAGCAGAACGTTATTAAATGAATATTACAGTTGCGTAGAGTTCAGTGAATTCGAATTCAAAGCAAAACACTATTTCCACAATAAGTTAATAAGAAAGAATTTGGCAATAGTAACTCTCACGAGTTATATCAAATATTTTGCCTTTCGGTTCTATGGCAAAATTTACAACATCAATAATACCGAAATCCATGATATTGAAAATTACGATCCACAGAACATGGAAAATTGTCACAGGCCTCCCCACATACATGTAACCCTAAATTTCTTAATTTGTTTGAAATAATCTTTCACGCAGTCATTTTTTTCTTTTTTTTATTAGTGTAACCACCTGTCAAACATTCCGATGACCGGCTCTACGAATTTTTTCCTGCTTTATTATTTTTAAATTAAAATTGTGTTAACTACCTATCTCGTTACTCATATACTGACCAAGAATTATACACATATTATTATATTTACACAAGAAATATTAATAGTGTAAATAATTAACGTTTTTATAATATATAACTAACAATTACTTCTGCCACCCAACTTGTCTAGTGATCAGCGCGCCTGACTGTGGATCCTGGGTTCAAATCACCAACCGGTTCGGGCATGTGTGTACTCTCTCTCTCTATCTATCTATCTATCCTGTCTTTGTCCACTCCTTGCATGAATGGGTTGTGAATGGTTGCCTACCCTATAAACGGGTCCCTATGGCATGTGTGTACTGAGGAAGTCGGACTCCACACCAAAATATCGTTCAGTTGGAAAAGTGGAGCAGCGCACCCCATGGTTGGCACGCGACATCGACAACAATAATTATTTCTCATATATAATTAGAGAATTTAAAAAAAAAAATTATTTATTTAATTATTTTTTAAACGCATTACTAATATATATAGGAGTTCATTAATTTTAAGATTATTTCCATGCAAATTACACATGGGAGTAGTTTCTGTGTTATCTTTCAATTAAATTGCATTACCAATTATAACCAACCAATAACAGACAATTAGTATTGTCAATCATGTGCTGGCTCATTTCCCTCTAAAAGAAGTGAATTGCGCGAGATAAATACCTCATCAGCATCATGTGGACTAACGGATGTCACCTACATTTATGATTGAATCGCTTTAATTTTGAATTTTGTTGAAAGACTTCTAAGTATGTGGAATTTTTGCTGTTTACTCTTCTTAAATTTGTTGGTAAGTTGTTGCTCAAAAAACGCTGTCTCCGTTGCTATAAAATTCACAAATTACGTCCTAAAGAGCATGTACACAGGGCTGCAGAAAAGCTGACTGGCTAAAATTGAGGAAAAATTAAGAAATTGGCGGAATCAGGATTTTAAAAAAAAGAAGCTGACGGTAAACATAACCTACGGGACCTATTGGGTCTGCGAATAAGTTCGTCGGGTTTTTAACAAAGACTTTTATTTAAGCAAAAAACAATAATTATATCAATAAGAAAATCAATTATATATTCGCCGTTGCTGTTTACAATCTCTCGACTCATTTGTTGATGCCGTTCCGCCAAATATCGTCTGGTCTGGTGTCACAGAAGTTGTTGAGCCAATTTTTTAAGGACCTCTTTGTTATCAAAGGTAACGCCCTTCATATGGTTTGACAAGGAGCGGAAAAGATGCTAATCGATCGGTGCAAGGTCCAGAGAATACGGCGGATTCACAAGGACCTCCCATTCGAGCTCTTAGAGTGTGCGGTTTTGACGACTTTGCAACATGGGGCCTGGCGAGAAGGAGTATGGTTTGAATATATCAATCAGGTCTTTTCAGTCGAATAGCCTCATTCACGCGGTGTAGTTGGTCAATTTAGAGCTCCTTGTTGACTGTGGCATTCTTTTCGAGCATTTCCCAGTGCACCAAGAGATCCTTAAAAACTGGCTCAACAACTTCTTTGACACCAGACTAGGTGATTTTTGGCGGAACGGCATCAACAAATGAGTCGAGAGATTGTAAACAGCAACGGCGAATATATAATTGATTAACTTATTGATATAATTATTGTTTTTTGCTTAAATAAAAGTCTTTGGTAAAAACGCTACGAACTTATTCCCCAACCTGATGTATATAATTGAGACAGCGGTTACATCATTTAAGAAGTAGGGTAATGACCGTACAATGGACAATTTATTCTGTATATATTTCATATATTTACTGCAAATTCGTTATAATGATCAGTAATAAAGTTTGAGCATTATAATAAATTTGCAGCATAAAATATAAAAATTAATTATTTAAATATTTTAAATGGAGTGTGCGTCTCATACGTTGACAAATACGATAAATGTATGTATGAATACACACACGCACATATATACATATACATACATATATATATATATATGTATATATATATATATATATATATATATATATATATATATATATATATATATATATATATATATATATATATATATATATATATATATATATATATATATATATATATATATATATATATATATAATTTATTCTATGTTGTATTCCCAGTTATGTTAATGATTTTTTTTTATTTTTGTAGATATTTGTGACTGGAGAGCATGTGTTCACGGCCAATGTGAAAAATATGGCATAAACTATGTGTGCAGTTACAGTAATTTAAATTAATAGTTATCCTAAAACTAAACTTTAAAATTTTAATTGTGCTTATTAAAAAGCATTTATTAAGATCCTTTAAAAATTTAAAAGAATTATATTTTACTAATAGGTGCAATAGTGGTTACACTGGTATAAAATGTGACACCTAAGAGTTTTTCTTAAACAGTATGTATTTATTTTATTACATTGAAAGTCATTTTTAATAATAAGTGTATTAATAATACTTTTGGGTTATTCGGTGCAATATAGTCAATTAATTACAAATGTTTTTTTTGTGATTTATTCTTTCATTATTGAGTTTCCAGATTAAGGGGATCAAAAGATATTCCTGATTTTCCTAAAAGTGCACGTTTAGCACTTTTTCCCCTTTCTACAAGCCCCGATTGTTTGCAGGCGTATTTGTATTGGTTCAAACTTTAGGGTTCTCCATTGTGTCCTTTGTGTAAATAAGTTCAAATTTTTGTCACTGACCATCTTAATTCGTGCTCTGCACTTCTATTTTTAATATTTCAGAAGTATTGGAAGGTCAGAGAACTAATGACGTCATAGCCAATTTTTTGAGCATTTGTGGTAAATAAATAATTATTTTTTTATGTTACTATAAGAACTAAGCCCTATCTGATTTTCATTCATTAACAATTTTTCAGTCTTGTTTATAACAAGGAATATTCTTGAACAATGGATCAATTAATCGAGAATATTCCTTGTTACAAACAAGGCTAAATCAAAATTACTAAATTAAAACATGTAACAAAGTAACATTTCAACAACTGTAATTGTAATTATCCAATAAATTTCCTGAATAAAATTACCATTTCCTAATTTTTAAAAATATCTAAAATAAAAATGAAACATTTAACTCGAATTTTTTTTATTCTCGACCACTGCAGATAAATCAATGTAATTCCATCTTTGCTTGTGACGTAAAGCAATTCCAAAAATTCCTCAAAGTAATCAAAACAGACTTTTGTTTCCTTGAGAACATTAATTATGCTGACATTATCATTCCTTTACCGATAAGGAGTCTAAAAGTTACAGTTATTATTTAACAGAATCATCCAAATTTAAATTTTAACTTCATTGGTATCGCCAGAAATATATTTTTTTAACAAGATTTTTGAATTTTTTTTTCTCCAGTTTTGCAAATAATGTTTATTTTTTTATAATATTAAAATTAATTTTTTATTTCAAATTTTCTTAGCTTCTTAGGAGAATTTTATAAAAATGTAAATGATTTAATATTTTTCAAAAACAGTAATCACGTAGTTACAGTTGCAGTATTTTCAAAATACATATATTTTTTCCAGACTTTAGAAACACAATTGTCTAATTTTTCTGTTCAATAATCTGTTTAATTAATATACGTGTTTTGTAAGAAGTCTAGAATACTGATTATTTAAATCGATTACTGATTAATAATACTTAAAAATGTAAAGCATAGTAATTTTATCATGTAATTATGAAATAAATAATTAAATCATATCAAACAATTAGTATTTTCTAATCTGTGCTCTTAGCATTTTCCTTATAACTTATTTTCTTTTTAGGAAAGGAAATTATATTATACGTCATGATTTCATTTTTATTTTTGTTTATCATTTTGCTTATAATTGCTTATCACCTTTATTTTAGCTATCTCCATGACAATCGCTGTAAGGTAAGTCCAAGGCTTATAATAATGAGCGTTGCCTTGCATAAATTGCCCCTGATGCAATAAAAGTCAACTTCATAAGTACATAATCCCAAAGTAGTAAAAATTATCGGAGAATCGGTATTAAAAAACAAAGATTAATTGTGAACCTGATACAATATTACAATGAATGAAAAAGCCCGTTAATTATAGGGTAAACAAGAAAGTTCTTGCCGTTTTCATGTTGCCATTGAATGAAGTGAGAATAGGTATGCAAATTAGTGTATGATATAGTTGAGACATCAGTCAGCAGTGGCGTAGTGAAGGGGGGGGGCAAGGGGTCTATCGTGCCACTTTGAGAGGGGCGCCAAATAGCAGTTACGAAAATTGTTTCAGAAAAATTTTATTTCTTTTTAGTTGTGTGAAATACACCAATTTTATTCGGAGAAATATATTTTAAATTTAATAATTATTTTCTCCTGTTGAAGAGTTTGCCATAAATGTGAAACTGTTCCTATTTTAATATTTCCATATTAATAAGTTAGTATAGTTTAGTTCGTAATAAAAAGTGTGTTTTTTAATCACGTTTTCCACTATCATTTCTCACAATTTTTTATACTTTGCTCAAGATTTGTGGTCCATTATCATTATTTTGTATAGTAAATCTTGCACATGTAATGATGGAGATATGCAAAAATTTTTTCTGATGAAAATTCTGAAATATAAATTATATTGGTTAGCTTCCTTTTTATGCATTTGATGTGTTTTTAGTTTCAACTTATTTACCAAATAATATGTGTTGATGTTATATCTCTTGATTTACGAATCAATAATTTAGGAAGATACAAAAAAGGTAAGCTCATGATCTAACTTGTAACTAATTTGACGTGCTGAATGCATCAAGATTCACCGTGTTCTTTAGAATTCTAATTTTTTACAAGGTGTCTAAATCAAGTTGCATACCTATGAAAAATCGTAACATTGATTAAGCAAATATCATCTTTTCTGCTAAAAATACAAGAAAACAAGATATCTAATGAATATTGCATCGACTGACAAATACATCAATAGGAACTCGCATGATGTTATTTAGGAATTCAAAATAATTTTGTAGAAATTTTGATTTTCTAAAATATTATTTGACTTGATATTGTTTATAGTTGTAATATAAAATATTTTATTTAATAAACAATATTTTCTCTTATAAATAAAAAATGTTAAGTTTTAATCTCATTTTGGCTAAAATAAAAATAAAAGTCACTCTTTAAAAACGAAATTTCCTAAAACTGAAATATTATTAATAAAAACTTGTCAAACTATAATTAAAACACAAGTTTGAAAGTTTTTCTTTAAAGGTTCTTAAAATTTGCATTTTTTTAATAATCAATGAAAAAGATATAAAACCTACAAAAAATTTCATTTCATTTCAAAATAATGGATGTGTGTAAAGTATTTCATAGCTCAATTCTTAATATAATTTACTTTCATAATACAATTATTATTATAAATATATAAGTTACGCCATATTTTTATCACTGAAATTTTGAATGGACAACAATTATATGATAATGGAATCATAGTGCCAAAAATTTTGTCCAGTAAATAAACTATATCTCAGAGTTTATTCTTTTGCGAAGCTCCTAAATTAAGTTCCTTATACTAGCATGGCTGTGTTCAATAAAATCAGAGAATAATATAATCGACATTTAAATGCATTATTATTATATATATATAAATACATACACACACACACACACACACACACACACACACACACACACACACATATATATATATATATATGTATATATATATATATATATATATATATATATATATATATATATATATATTCGCGACATAGCTTACGGCTTCAGTGAAGCTACATCTGGATGATTTTGTGAATCTGTAGAAAACTTCATTTTAAAGAATAATACTCATATTATAAATAATGTTGGATAAAAAAATTCTAATGATTTTGATTATAAATTTTTTCACTTGCTGATTAAATTAACTTCACTTGAGCCCCGTCCTTATCAAATAAAGAAGGGACCCAACATGGATGAAAAAACTAAAAATGTTAGAAGAATCAAATTACCTGAAGATATTGATTTTTATATCCATTTCATTTACTAAAAATAATTAAATGTATCAGAAAAATAAGGAATATAAAACGTAACTGTAAGATGTTATTGAGGCTTAAAACTTCTGGGAGAAAATATTGTACATCGTCCGAGAGAAAAGCTCTGTATTTACCTTAATCTTTGAGTTGTAACCTCGTTTAGTCTACTGTCGCGTTACACTCGTGAAAAAATTCGCGTTGAAATGTATTTCTCATTAATGGTCCTCATTGTCCGAAAATGTTTGTGTTCAGCAACAGACTGACCCTTACAGAAGATAATTTTTTTTTTCAAAATAGCACTGGAATATCCAATCAAGAGAATTGTGCTACTGGAATCGAAATACGATATATAGAACGCTGGAAATAGAAAACTAATTACCTCCAAATGCTCGGAAAATTCATAATTTCCTTTTATTTTAACTGTTTACCGGTAAGAATATCATTATTTCACACTCACAAATTTTCGTCTTTAGTGTTATTTCGTTAAAACCATCGTTGGAAATATTTAATTCTGAGTAAATTTTATATATTTTCTGTCTACAACTTATTTTTTACTTTGCTTATTTAGCAGATTCTTTAGCCATTACGAATATTTATCAAAAAACATGAATTTTAAAATCAAATTGATTATTTAAAATTATTTATTAATAATCAATTTGATTTTAAAATCAAATAATCAATTTGAAATCAAAATATTTAAAATTTAAAGATTTTCGAAAATAATTTTTATCTGACTTGTAATTCTGTCGCCTTTATATTAATAATTTTGTTGAAAAATTATTTTTTGGAAAGTTTAAAGATCTAATGTATAAAATATTTTTTATGTAGTAACTTAAAATGTTTCTTGATAATTAATCTTTAACTAACTTTATATTTCAGTTTATATAATGAATGCATGTTTAGCTTATAAATCATTTTAAAGGAATATAGTGAAAAGTAAAATTATTATGCTTTGTAAAAAGCTACAGATTAGTATATTTTTGAGTGTTATAAAATTATTCAGAATAAAATAAGTTCTTTTTTTAGTATGAATTAGCTCTTATTTTAATTAAAAATATATTTTAAGTCATAAGAAAGTCTTATTAAACATATTAAAAATAAATTGAAAATTTTCAGAGAGAAATGGTTTCGGAGTAAAATCATAAGATAGTGTGACGGTATAAGTGACTAATCCGGCAATTATGTATTTACAGGTGTAAACTTACTATAACTTCGGTTGCCTTGCAAAAATTATTAAATGGAAGAATGTATTCAAGAGTTTAAATGCCAATCCTGTTATAATTCGGTTACCTTACTCAGACATAGATTTTATTTTAGCTTTAATGTCATAAGAACCATTATTCTTAATAGGAATTATCTTTATATCGTTTTTAATTTTAAAAACAAAATCGAAATTTGTTCATGCTATTAATGCAAGATCGTTTTTCCCATCTTCTGTTTTCATCTGAATACAATTTACATTTTATTCAATTATAAGTTGTTCTTCTATTTTGAGCTTTATTTGTTGATGCTTCGATTCGACTTTCGACTTCTGAAAACGGTATACTATTCAAATACCAGCTGTTTAATTTGGGCTGGATTTCTGTTTCGTCTAGACATTTCTCTCATCACTTAGGTCAACCGCCATAGTATTGTCATTTACAAACGATAAATACCTCAAGTGCTGTGCTGACGCAGTTGGTTTTTAATTCCAGGCGACTCTTTGAGGGTGAAAACAGATGTTGCAGTAGAGCCAAATCCAAACAATTCTCTCATTAACGAAATTATATTTTTTAATTGGTTCAGAATCGACTTTAATCGTTTGCCCCAGTCTAATTAGTCCTCGTCTGAAAAAGAAGACCGTCACACTGTTTTTAACTTTGATTTTCGAACAATGCCGTTGGGTATGTCTATTCTCACCACATTCTCTACACATTAAGCTTATCTTTCTTTTGGACAGTCTTTAGAAATATGACCATATTCATTACAATTAAAATATTTAAAGAAATTATCACTGCGAGAGTTGAGATTCGAGTTTCATTTTTCTTTCGAATAAAAACACTCATTCTGGGAAAATCTTTTAAATTTGCGGTTTTCTCTTATTTTATTTTTTAATTATTTTTTTATAACAGCGATCATTAACTTTGCTTACATAATTATCTAATAAGTTATTTTCTCAATAAATATAGCGTTCTTGTTTTCAACTTAATAATACCTTTCTTTATTGTTGTTGTTACTGTTATGTTGTGCCAGCTATAGGCTGGCAATATGAAGTGCGCAGCTCCAATTTTCCAACATTGAACTGTACTTTACCATACTTTCTCAGTACACATATGCCATAAGATCCCGTTTATAGGATAGGCAACCATTCACAATCCATTCATACTAAGAAAAGAAAAATATAGGAGAGAGAGTAAATACATCCATGCCCGAACTGGGATTCGGTCCCATGACCTCCCTACTAACAGTCAGGCACACTGACCACTAGATAAGGTGTATAGCTAGTGACTTTATATTATATGCCTACAAGGTATCTTTTCGTACTAAATCGAGGATGCTCCTCAACTTTGTAAATCATTTTTTTCTTACCTATCTCGTTCCATTTTCGAGATACGAATGCTTACTCCACAGTTTTCCACCAGGTGGCGTGGTAGGTGGTTTCATTCAGTACCGCATGGTTGCTTTACTATACCTAGACACCACTTTTATAAATATAGAAGCAGCCGTTCCGAAGTTAAGAGAGTGGCAAAGGACTTTAGAGGACATACCGTATATCCATATAAATGCTTCATTGTAACTAGCATCTACTTCAATCAAATACTTTTACTAAGTTTCCTTTCTAGTCAGTTGAACAAAATAGTCTTCAGGTAAAAAACTGATGATGTTGTTGTAAAAACGTAAGCAAGTAACAAATTATGCCTGTAAGTACATGTAGAATTAATAATAAATTAAATATAAATTTTATTTAAACAAATGTTTTATTACAGTTTTATAGGAGATAACTTAAGTACAAATGATATTTTTCTTTAAATATTTTCATATTTTGTTAATGAGATTCCGATTTCCCACCGATGAACCCTTCTTGAGTAATATTTTGCCATTGCCACGGTATTGTAAACCACTTCTTATGATTTTACTCTGGTACCATTAGTTACGGGGCACCATTTGGGAAACCAATCTACTTGACAGAGTAAATATCCATCTGACCCTGGGAAACTCTTGAGGTTAGGACAGAAATAATAGGGTTTGTAAATATTTTCACGGAACTTTGTGTGCTTCAAAGAATTATTGTAATCATCCTATGTATTCTCTTTTGTAAATAATTTTAACGGAATTTTGTGTGTACCAAGAATTATGGTCATCATCATTATTACTAGAATTACTCAATTACTTAGTTTAAAATAAACACAAGTCATGCAGAGTGCATCCAGTGGGAGCACTTACCTCAATATCTTTTTTTTCAACGGCGGGGACTTGAGGGTTGAACCCTATGCCACAACAAGGCCAGAAACTGCCACTCATTTTTCGTTACCCAGCGGGCACCTGTGAACCAAGTCACGGAGGCGAGTAGCGTTACCCGCGCCATACCATCACAAACCCGTTTATAGGGTGGGCCACATTCATACATCATCACGGAAGAAAGGATAGAGAAACACAGAGAGAACATAGAAAGAAAGTAACATCCATGCCCGAACCTGGATTCAAACCCAGGACCCACAGCTCAGGAGTCAGGAGCACTAACCACTCAGCCATCGGTCGGCACCTCAATATCTTTGTATTATTCATTATTGTATCTTTTATTTCTGATTTGTTAATCATCAGGCCAAGACTATCCAAGGATTCTAGTTCATTAGAGAACGAGGTACATGGCCGGAAGGCTACAGACCTCCCTCAATCCTAGATCCCCTCCCAAAAAAATGGGGATGTTAAAATACTGAAATTGTTTTCAATTATTTTTCTAAAGTGTTGTTAATATATTAAACGCTTATAAAAAATTTTGCTACTAAAATACCTAGAAGGATTTAAAATATTCCAGATAAATTTTAATTTTTCAGTAAATTAAATTTCTATAAAATTAATGTAAGAAGTTTTAGTTCGAACAGTTTGAAAATGTTTTTTAGTAGTGTTTCTGCTCAATTTTTGTCATTCCTAAAAATTTTGAAGGAAAACTACTAACATTTCAGCGCTATGTTATCACACTTCAGAAGGTAAAGAATTTTTCAATGAGGCAAATTGGCAACGCTGAGAAGACGCCAATTTGGTTTGATATGGCTCGTAACTACACCATTACGGAGAAGGGGACTAAGGAAGTTATCATCAAAACTTCGGGATGTGAAAAACAACGCATAACAGTTATGCTGGCGATAACAGCAGACGGGTGCAAACTTCTCCCTTTCTTAATCTTCAAACGGAAAACATACCCTAACACCCCTGCGAATGAAAAGCTGTTCCCAGATGATATCCTTATTCGAAACCAATAAGGATATCATCTGGGTGATGATGAGGAAAGAAGAAACGAATCTGCTTCTGACGAAGAGAGCTGCGAGGAATCCAGTGATGAAAACATTAGTGAATAAAGACGTTCACTATTAATCATGGACTCTAGAAACTCTTAGCTAGATGGAAATGTTACGATTTATTTCATGTTCATATTTTAGGATAGGTACCGTATATACGGTAGTGGTAATTAACAATGTTTGTTTCACATAACAATAGCCCACTAATAGGTTAATTCTATCTTCTGTTAGTTTATGTGTAAATCCATTGTTGTATAAAATATGGTATCTAAATTTTATTATTTAAAGTTTGAAAATGGGGATGCGCATTAGATTCGCATAAACATGGTATATATATATATATATATATATATATATATATATATATATATATATATATATATATATATATATATATATATATATATATATATCGTGTGTGTGTGTGTGTGTGTGTGTGTAAAAATATTATTTAAAGTTTACTATGTTATTTAAAAATGGAAAAACACAAATTACTAACAATCTTTCATAACAGTAAAGGGATTTTAACTAAACTTTAGATTGCCTGGAATAAATATTACCATTTCTGTTTTCTAATAGTACGTAATAATCTCTGACAGTCATGAGAAACCCTTAATGCGAACAAATATTTCTAAATAGAAATTAAAAATAAGAGTAAAGAACTTGTATAAATATCGTCATAATTAAGAAGCTCTTATACCATTTTCAAAGGGAGAATAGAAATCAATGTTTCAAATAGTGAAAGTAACCACATATTGTTTTCTAAAGAATTTAAACATAAATTGCGATTGAAAGTTTCTTATACTTGATTTTATTTCTTTAATATTTCGCTAAAACTTCTGAATCATTTCCAACAAAGTCTACATAAACACAGAAATAGCGTTTCAGGTAAGATTTTAATTGTATCTTAAAGTTTATAAGTTTGGAATACTAGCTTATCACCAAGAGCCTTGAAATTTTGAGCCACGATCAGCTGACATGGTCACACATGAGCTAGAACTCTCCTCTTTCCATCCACGCTTCACAGATTAACGCATATACACTCCCAACCCAAGAAGCTTCAGTAACCCAGTGAAGGGAAATGCGGTTAACCTCTCAATTACTGCCCGCGGCAAGTGCTACTTCACTTTGCTGCCCAACAAAGTATACAAAGCAACTTAATTCTTTTCGAACGCGATCTATTTCATCAAGGTACCAGTTATGTCATTGGATATCATTCGAATTCAGCCAAGTAATTTACATTTCAATAATAACGATTTAAGAATACAAAATGATGGTTATTGAAACTAATTACATCTAAATTAGAACAAAATTCAAATCACGGATTGTAAATCAGCGAATATATCTCACATAGCCTAAAATCATAAAAAAATCATTCTTCATAATTTATTAATCTGTTTTTTAAATGTTACGATTTTCATCTAGTGAATGATATATTAAAAAATGTTGCAAAACAACTCGATTAAATGAAATACAAACGAGACGTCTTCCTATGTAAAAACTGTGGAACATTCCATAAAGACTCTCTTTGTGCCAATGAAACACCTAAATATATAAAACGTCAGGGAAATCATGTCACTAATGACATTTCCTGGCTTGGCGAAAGAAAATCCTTGGTTCATTACTGAATTAAATCCAGCTTACAACTTAACTAGTGTTACAAAAACGTTTATAAACTCCCATCCCTTATGAAACGGGCTTCTTTTTCTGCATTTATTATTCAAAATATAAGTATTTGAAAGAGGCCATTTATACAGTACACTTTATTGAATTCATAATTTCTGCCCTCAATTTAATGACTTCGAATTCTTTTTACTTACAGAAAATTTTCTATTTATCTAAAATAGGCCATAAATGGAAAATATAATCATACAATAGTTAGTCCTTAATAAATTTTCTTAAGACTCCATTTCCTTATCCATTGAGGAAAATTTGGACGCTAATTTATAAGTAGCTGCCCCCAGTCTACATAATTATTCCGAAAATTTTAAATTTGACTCTGATTTCAGTTACTTTGGAGAAAGTATCTTTTAATTTTTTCAGCCTCTGTTTTGGTAATATAATAACCTAGATTTAAAAGTCTCCAGATAGGCCTTTATTCATTGTGACATCAAATGTTATTGAATATTGTTACTATTTTGCTTTTAATTTGAATTATTATCACTAGATTCATTGTTATGCGGAAACATACCGGTAAAGACGTGCTTTTATAAATAAACTAAATTCACATACATTTATTAATTATAGAATGTATCTCATTCTCCGCATAATTCACATTAAATTTTAATTACCAAAAATTGATAATATCTAAAATAATGCAATTAATTACTGTTTCTGCTTGGGAATGCATCTGAAATGGGAGTATAAAAAAGTAAGATTGAATATGTTCTTGTATAAAATGTAAAATGCTACATGATATTAAATATATTATGAGTTAAGATCCATATCATGAATTAACGAGTGAATTTTAAACTAGAAAATTTCGAGTAACCATACTCGAGTTTTACTTGAATTTTTCCGTCATTTCTTAAAGAAATTATATAGTTGAAATATTGATACAGACTTCCTCTTAAAGATCTTTCTTCATATCAAATGAATAATGCACTTGGTATAAGGAAAATTCACTAATGATGGGCGTTAATCATCCTATGAATTTTTCAAATGTAAAAACAAGTATGTCATTGTTTTTCATTTTTTTACACATTTCAGCCAATTTGCGGGATAATTATTTTTAAATTATTACTAAACAACAGAGATAATTTTTTTCAAATGTAACATGACATACGAAATTGTAAAATGCACCGAGTTTTTTCCTCATTTCCTTAAAACAAGTATTGCTAATCTAACCACATTACAAGTAATGCATATGCATGTTTCTCTTTTTGTCTTTTAAGGTTTATCGAAGCCTTTATTATGTCTATAATCTTTTCTATTTGTACTTATTTATTGGGAGGCTGACTATGTTACATATAATCACTCCAAATATTCAAGTTGAACATAAACACTATAAAAAATTAAATTGAAAACAAGCATTGGTTGTGATGCTTTTGATGCTACTTCTTGCTTAGCTCATGAGAGAAATCAAATCTTACCGAGCGGAGGAAGTAAGAATGCTCGAAGGTTGATGCGAAGAAATGAATTTTCCAAATGTTGTGCTAGTCCATTAAGTGAATGAAGCTGAAATCAACTCAACTTTACGTAAAAAATAAGTCATAAATTGCGAAAAACCATATAACATGAAACACTGATTATAAAATCCATTTAATAATGTATCAGTCATTAATACAGAGAGGCAAAATTTATGTAAATGCTTAAAAGAAACAAAAAGTGAAAACCTTAAAAGTTCCAAAAATTTTGATTTTTTTCCAAAAAATTCTAAAGATTTTAAAAATGAGTTTCAAAGGAAATGCTTATCTCAACAAATCCCTAAAACATTTCTCTTTATTACAAGCAATAACTGCAACCGAGGAACATTTGTTGTGGCAACAGCATACTTCCCTCTACCTAGTACAGAAATGGACTGTACCACTTCATTGGAAGAAAGCGGGTGGGTATATTCTTAACTAAGAGGATGAAGAGCCCCAATACTTGACCCACCACTTCGATATATAGTATATCACTTGAAAAATATTTTGAACACCATCTAAGTTAGTTGCCCCAGCTGATTTTAGTGAACACGACAGTTCATTGGTTAAACTGGATTTGAACTCTAAAAACGATGCCCTAAATAATCAGGCCACTGCAGTCCAAGAGACAGTGTAAAGAGATATTGTGGAAATATGTTGAATAATTGTTATCGAGTTATTTTTTGATAAATTTTCGATTAATGTATTTGGTGGATTAGTGATTTTAAGATATCCAATGACAAATTATTTCAAATATCGAAATCTACGGAACCAATAGAAAGTAATTAAGAATTAGTAATGATTTTAGGACTTACATCCAGTTAATTTATGATGATTTTCTTATCGACATTTTAAAATTCTCACACTACAAATGATTCTTGTTTCCAAGAGTCAGGGATAGAAGCTCTTGTTAACGCTAAATGTTTCACGTATATTTGTGAATGCAATGAATTATTTTTCAAATACTGTACCTCGGTCAAACGACTGAAATTACATGTGTTTTGAATATCTCATGCATTGAAAATTATTGAACTGTGATGTCTTTGAATATTAAAACTGTTAACACAGTTCAAGTATTCAATCTGTCGAAACATTACATTATTTTCAAAAATAAAATTTAAGTGAAAATAATATATAAATTACTCCGATATTCTTTTTTTTTCCTTTCCTGAAATCACAAAAATCTGACTTCCAGACAGCTTTACAATTATTCTGAAATAAAAGTTATCTTTTGTGTTTCCAACCCATGTGGTATAATCGTAGAGAGCCAATAAGATTCTTGAAATGAAAACTGATCTTAGATTTAAATTAAATATGAATAAAAACTATGTAAATATATTTTTGGTGTTTCCTGATGTTAAATAGTTAATCAATTTTCAGTAATAATATAACATGAAAAACTAAGTAAACTTTACCATAAAATAAAAAACTAAGTTTCTAATAGAATGTAGAGTCATTTATTGTTATCTAAATGAGGTGAAATAAACTGTGACAAGAAATGATGCTGAAAAACAATTTAAATAATTGTTTATCCTGCTGTAAGTTGATTAAACTAAAATTTATAAATAGAAGAGATTTTCATTCTTGACGATTTCAGGTGTTAAAATTAGATGTATTTTCAGACCAAATAATTCAAAACTCGTATATGTATATCGGCTGATTGATAACTATTCACTATAGCTCCGTAATAAAATAATTAAGAGTGAAGTAATTTAGTAAAATATAGATTATTTTTTTATTTTTTAGAGGTTATTTTCCAGCCGAATTTTTTATTGGATATTTTATTTCCAAAAATTCAGTATTGTCATGGACACCTGAAGTTTTACATTTAAGATCATCTAACTTTTTTCTCCTTTAATTATTTTTAAGAAGCAGAATATTCGAAAGAATACCATTCACAATGTCAAAAAATTAAACAATACTTTAAATATCAATTTATAATATTAAGAAGATAATATTAATTTAGAAATTCATATTTAATTTATAACTTAACAGTCGGGTGGAATTACTTTCGGTTTCAGTGTAGAAGGGGTTACCGCTTGATTTGGGAAAAATATGGCGATAAAAATTAATTTACGTGAATCTTAAAATTTTAATTTCAAGTATTTTTTTCTGCTGTTTAATAAACGTAGTTTTAGATTTGCTATTATTGTTATTCCTATTTTGGCACCAATCTTGACCTAAAAAAATTAGGATTGTTCGTAAGTAAACTTTATCATTACCATCTTACAGAACAGTAATATTCGATTTACAATTTGTTTCTTGCTGGTAATATTTATGGATACTGAATTTTTTTATTATGAATTATTCATGTTACAATTACAATTATAAATTATTTATGTTTAATAATTGAAGAATAAATTATCATTTGTTTATGTAGAAGAAAATTTTGTTATTATGTGGAGAGTCTTCTTTGTATAGAATTATAAATTATTTATATTTAAATACTGAAGTATAGATTATCATTGTTGGAAAATTTTAACAACTATAATTCACACTGAAGACATAAAATTTAAATTGTCATGAAAATCAGATAAAAAAATAAGCAATTTTATTAATTTATCATAATTTTGAATATCCGTGGAGAAGAAAATAAAGTTTAATCCACGTGGAAAAGTAGAAATAATTCTTAATTGCTATTTATCTGTACGATGCACTCCATACTTATATTTTATGTGAGTAAACTTTTTCTATTTTAATTAAGTTCTAATTAATATTTAATGCATGTTTAAGTGTTACAAGCATCTAGTCGGCAGAAATTGTAATCAAGGAAAAGTTTACGTCATTCTTTTATAATTGAGATGTAAACAATGGAATTAACCTTCGCAATAATTACAGGAAAGCATTTAGTAATATTGCTTTAGTTAAAAGAAAAATTCTTAACTATCTTTGAATTAAAGCAATATTAATATTTTAATAATTAGAATATTGCTATTAATAATGATCTATTAAAATATGCTAATTTTAATATTTTAATGGATCATTATTACTAGCAATATTCTAATTAACATATTGGATTTTTTAAGTCATGTATTTGAATCGTTTTTATGTTAAACGTAACTATTTGCAAGGGTTTAATTTGGGATAGTTGTAATTTTTTATTTTTGAAAACTTAGATTTTTGCTTGTAATAATTAAGCTTTATCTTTTTGCATCCAATAATGTTAAATAAATGATATATTACTTGTGTGTTAATATATTTGATGTGTATTTTTAACTTTATCTGTAACAGAGACATCTGAGTAGATTTCTTAGGAGTCGATGGAATTTAAAAATATATGTATTCTGTGGTACTAATGGTTGTCAATTATTACTTTACTAAATAGTAAAATATTGTAAAATATGAATGAATTGAAAAATACTTTCTGGTTTTCATTTCGCCTTAATATAGACAAACAGTTATTTAAATTTTCCATAAGCTATTATTAGTATTATATTTAATATAATTTGTTTATCATAGAGAAATGCAAAGATATGTGAAAAAATCATTGTTTTAGAAAGAATTGGAAATGAAAATGCTTAGGAGCATCTGATCTAAAAATTCCTTCCTACATGTCGGTGTCCTTTGCATGGTAACTCAGTCAAAAGAGTTTCATTCTCACGACCCAAAGGAAGTGAGTTGAATCTTGGGATAGGCTCTAGACCACCGTGTTCACTAATGGGGACTGGGACACGTTAAATAAGTTGATATCGCAATATTCCTCAAGTTCCCATCCAAATGAATACATACGCGTGGCGCGCACCAAGGTTTAGGGATTTCTACTTGATCATTGCTTCGAAAACGGAAGATCTATCACTAGCTCGTTGTGCTGTCATCTAGTGTCATCTGAACGAGGAAGAAATGAACTCTTCATATTTAGGACATGTACTCTGTATCAAGAGCAGCAAATGTCAGGATTGAACTTTATTGGATTTGGTACAAAATGCTATATAAATAGCTGATGTGGCTTAGTCCTTAAATATCAGTGTACTAAGACAAGAAAAAAAACAGTCGTTAAAAAAAGCTATTCAGGAACTCCTTCTTCAATTATATTCTTCTAACATTCTTCATTATTAAAGAAAATTTGGACTCCCCCTTGTGTGCAGCGTAACGACCAGAATCGCTGGAAGGCATTTTAATATCTACTCTGTAAATTTTCTTCTGCGAAGCGATAGGTAGTTTATTTCTCCATAAGTAGTGGGTGGATTCATGCATCCCAAGAGTGCAAATCTAGAAAATTCTCATGGACGCACTACCTAAGTTCAGCATGCAGAAGCGTAACATCCATTTCCAGACTCAATGTGGCTCAGTGGTAAGACAGCATACGATACATAAAGCTCCGGAATTGATCAAAGCAACTGCTGAACGACGTGTGACGAATACATTCTGCATGTACATCTCTCCGGATGGGTGCTTGTAGGTTTTCCTTTTCTACTCCATTGCAGCACGTGAATTATCCTGATCTGAAATGTCCTCTCTTAATGCAATTTGCACTGTGTCTTGTATAGAGCACTCGTTGGTCTAGTTGGTTAGAGTGTCGTTATCATTATCGGAAGGTAGTGAGTTCAAATTCTTACTTAATTGAAGATACGTCATTTTTTCTAGAGATGGCTAGGGCACGTTAAAATTGGGCGTGGTAGCAATGTCCTTCTAATGAAATGATATCTCTAGAAGAGGTGCGCCAAGTATTGGAGATCTTCTATTTGTTCTCTGCTTCAAAATCATGTAGACTCTACACGACTACTCCTATCTAATTGGTAGAGCCCAACTTAGTGATAGGTATAGGGAAGCATGCTGGTGCAACAACAACTGTGTCAAGTAAAAAATCTCTTACAAATACCTTCAGGCATTGGGCAGTTCTTTATGTAGTGTTAAAAATCCATCTCCTGTTGTTCAGCAATATAGTTGAGTGAACCTGGGACTTTTGAAGCAAAAGATTGCTGTCCGACAATAAGATTATAAAGAGCAGCATGATTTTTTTAATACTTCCGCATGCTTTTGTTAACACTTCGTTATTGCCTAACTCTCTAATACTGTTTTAGGGAATTTTAACTTCCACTTCATAATTGTGAACCGAGAAGACATTTCATAAATATTGGGTTATATTCGCATGTCAAAAGGAAGAACACCAGAAAAATACCAAATCACTCAACCAAAAACACGTGTGTGAATTCAGAAACGTAATCTCCATTTCCAGTTACTTAATTGTAATTGCAGCCAAACCTGGGATTTCTCGTTCTGAGGAGAAGTATCCTAACACTAGTTTAAATTTCTTGTAATGTATCATAACTACATATCGTACGTCTTGTCATATAATAACAATATATCGTAAGTTATATTGTTTAAATGGGATTTCCTTTCTTCTATTCTTCGCTGTGGCTATTTTTCGATTATGGTCAGTCATTCAATTAAATCATTTGAGTAACATAAATTTCACATTTTAAAAAAAGTGTAATTTGTAGCCTTTTAGTCGTCTTGCATATATTATATCTATTTTTGTTTAGAGCTTAGCTAGCATAGCAACACTTTCTCATTCGTCATTACTACTTTCTTTACTAGTTGAACTTATAACTTAAGAATTTTTGTATTTAATTGCATTTTGTGCCAAATGCATCTCAACCAAATGTGTTATATTTATTTGGGTCACTTATTCAACATTATAAAAATAAATATTTATTACAAAGTAAGGATTTGGGGTATAGAACTTCATTATTTGTCACCAAGTACAAACCAGAAGATATTCAAAGTTATAATTTTTATTTGGAAGTCATTGAAACCACGATAATGTTGTCTTTGAAAAAATTAAATGATACTCGGATAGGTAAGTTATAGGACTAACGCTATTTTGTGGTTAAAAAAATATCAGCCCTTCATTTCTAACGTCATATTAAAATAATTGGAGGAATTCAAAACTAAATTATTAAACACAATAAGTGTTAAAATAGGAAGGATGATTATACTTATCTCTTACTTATTGTGAATGCTGATAATGTAATTGTGATTATTGTAAAGTGTCATATTTTTTCAGTAAGAATACAAATAACTGTAGTTGTCTTTTCAGTTGTTGTGAGCATATAAATTCACAGATACGTTATACCAAAGGAACTCTTAAAATGTGCAGTATGATGTCTCCATTGTAGGCGGTCTGGTAATTCGTTATTTTTAATTAAATATTATAGGCACAGATGAAATTGCAAGTAAAGACATTTAGCATACACCTTGATGGTGTTTATCGTCTGTGTAGATTTCTCGAGACTTTACAAACTCAATAATAGATGCAAATTTCAAGTAAGATGTCTTCTATCTTACAGTTCACATTTTGATATAGAAAAACAAACTTATTCTGAAAATTGAAAGAATAACATTGTGAAGCCGATAGCCAGAGAGAAGATATACAAAAGGAAAATATTATTTTCTGGTGGAGCTCAGGGGAATTTTTTTAAACAAATTGTGAACACTATTCAAACGTCTAAAGGAAAATAATTATAGGTTACTTTGACTACTTCCAAAAGCCTATTCTAATTATTTATTGTACTGAAGTCAACATGAAATATATACTCTCATTGAATTGTGTTAGGAATTGAATTAATATAACACTCCCAACTTATAAACTGAAAGAAGTATCCAATATATCCTAATTTTTCGTTTGTGAATTTTATTCTTATCATATATATACATATTTTATTTTAATTCTTCCTATATATTTAATTCCTATATATATATATATATATATATATATATATATATATATATATATATATATATATATATATATATATATATATATACATATATATATATATGTGTGTGTGTGTGTGTGTGTGTGTGTGTCTTTTGTATTGATAGGAGTAATTTTTCAGATATACAGCAGTAAGAAACGGTATATGTACATGATTTTTGTGTTTTACTTTGTAAAATTATTTTTCTAAATATCATTGAAATCAAATACCATATTTTTAAGTTTAATATCCGTTTTGGTCATTTTTGAAGTAATTCTTTGTATTTTTTTCCTTTATTACTGTTATAAGCATAATTTCAAATTAGATAAAGCATATCTATATTCAGGTGATTTTATTGTTCGCAAATTATTTTAATACTAATAAATAATTAGATATAAAATAAATATTATCATTTTATCACCCGTATCTAGTAATTTAAACTTAAATTGTATATGGTTTTGATTGCGACAATGGATTAAAAAAATGTTAGGATGAGCAGATTATTTTCTTTTTATGTTTTTAAAAGAAATCATCAAATATCATTTCATTTTTTATTTATTATAAAAATAAGAATGCATTATATCTTAAAAGTTAATTTTATATCAATAGGGCATGTACAAATCCTTCAGTTTCTGCTATATTTCTCTAAAGTTGAAAGCAGCTTGTCGTGTATAAGCGAGTAAGCATTAATACCGAATATATAATCCCCATGATTGGACAAGGGATTGGGCACAACATAATCCTCCACCACTGATTTTAGTTTTCCTCGCAGTTTGTCGACATCTCTTGGATCACCAACTATATCATTCATGCCAGAGTAAAGTGCCACAGGTGCTGTGATTTTAGAGAGGTCATACTCCGGAGGTGAACTCTATTTTAATGAAAAGAAAATGCATAGTTAAAACTTTATAATATTGTTAATAAGATTAAAATATTGATGTACACAGATCCAATATCATTTTCTCACTTTTATATGAATTAAAATATAACATTCGACACAAATACATACTATGCAAGTATATATAATGATAAATGCATAGTAATTTTTTATCCATAGGATGAACTTTTAATCCCTAGAAGGCGCGTCCCCTGGTGGGAGTTTGGGGAATATTTCCGCTGGTTCTCCAGTGGGTGGTAAAAAAGGAAATAAAATGCCTTTTGAGGACCAACAGGTAGAAATCCAACTTTTCCGAGGCAATGACACTTTTTTTTCCAAGAGATGTTATGAATTTTATTCAGATCATACTACCGTGTGCGGAGTGGCTGACGCGTCGATCTCTGTTGTCAGTGATTGGATAGGAAATATGTGTCTAGGACTTTCAACATCCTGCAGCTTAACATCCAGTCAAGATTATTACTAGGAACATCTCCAGATTCAGAACCCAAAACATCTGTGGAATGATAATAAATATAGACGGCACCAGCACTTACAAATCATGTAGGAACTTCCCGGAGAAGGAATTCACCCTGGAACACATTTTTGATTGTCCGGCCTCTATAAGAAGTTTACAGACCATTGGCGATTTTTCCTTTCAGGGAAATATCTATTATGACAAAATTGTGCACATTGCCATGGCCGTGATTTTGGAACATGGAGTAATTTAAGTTGATTTCAAATGGACACGACACCAACAACCAACCATAGTAAATTATGCACACTGTAAATATATCAATCCTTTGTAATAAACATTCAAATAATGTATTATTTGAATAAATTAGAAAAATCCATTAAAACTGAAAAACTTAAATGATAGAAAGGAGATTATTTTGTTGAATTGATTATATTTTATTTAATTATATTATTATTTTATTGGATTAATTAATATATAATTCTTTCTAAATTATACATACGTTGATATGTATATGTGTGTTTATGTGCTTATAAAAATTACATGTATATGAAAAACAGGTATACACTTTCGTAAATTTTCAATAGTTATTAAAAAAATTTATAGAAACAACTTACAAAATTTAAAAAATAAATAATATATTAATTATAAACATTATTTTAATCATAAGTTTAATAAATGATTTGATAGTGTTTAATTATTCTTAAATGGATTTTCTTAAAATAATTATGATAGAGTGAGTGGCTTTTCACATTGTTGGAATTCATTTATAAAAGCTGCGCAAAAGTTAATATTGACCTGTAAATATTATTTGCAATAAGCTAGAAATAAAAACAATTTACGAGTGTAAAATGTTCTTAATATATATATTTACAGTTGAAAAATGTATTAAGACTTCAAAATTTTTCCTTACCTGATTATAATACTCAATGTTACGATAATAATAATCATACATTTGGAATTTCTTTGCATACTTCAGCTGCAAAAATAATGAAAGCATCAATTGTGTTTGCTAAAACCATCATTTAAATAAATTAATCACAACTCATTTCAACAGCAATTAAAGGGCTCTGTTATTTATGAGGAATTTAAATACCTGAGAGTATTGAATAATTGCTTTCGTTGATTCTCCGGCAGGATATTGATTAAAGTAAACAGGGAGCCTTGTCTGCAAAAGAATGTAAATACATACTATTGTCAATTTATGTATGTACTGAAAAAAAGCAATATATTCAAATTATATGCAACAGAGTCAGTATCCCTAATTTATTAAAGCTGCAGAAGTAACATTTTCTGTAGGAAGATCATGTTATATACTTCGAATTTCAAGTAAGATATTCATCAGAATTATTTTACCATTTCAATTTCGTAAAAATTATATATATATGTCTGGTTTTTTTTAATTTTGCTTTTTCTTCTGTTGTATAGTCAACATGTTTATGGTTTGAATTAATAGAAAACACCTTGTGAAACAGATGCTTTGGTCCTAAGGTAAGAAATCATTTTATTTACAAAATGGCAATATTCTCAGATATTCGATGGTAAGTTTCGCCTTGTTTGCTGCCGCTCAAAGAATGTGATTTGAAGGCAGGTAAAAAATTGAATTTCAAGTCGGATTTACGACGCGGTCTTAACACTATGTCGTAATTAGTAATTCGTGCCGTAGATGAAATTTTATCTGGCGGAATAAATGTTTTAAGCCAACGAGAATTGAAATTAAGTGGAGTAATCATGAGCTCAACTAGATCGAAATAAACAACCATATTGTGATTAAAATATAATAGGAGACTCATGTAATGCAACAAGAAAAATTTTCTTCGTCAGTTAGAATGATAAATACCAAAATTACACATAATATGAATGGAAATGCAATTTTAGGAAATTAAATAATTGTAGATTCTAAATAACTTACTTTTTAGTAAACATTATAGGAAACTTTTTCGCTACTGGACAATACATATAGTATGCAATACTGTATAATTTTTTGTCAATATAATTCTTTCAAGCAATAAAAATTCAATTAACATTAGAATAAATTATTCATTATAATTAAATAAATAAGAACATACATAAAATGATTTTTCTGAGTGTAATAATTTTACATTTATAAAAAGTAAAGTATAATTATAGTCTAAATTTAAACACGTTTTCTTTGATCGATATTTATATAAATAATAATTCATTAAAAGATAATTTGAAATGACTAATTTTTTAATTAACACAAGAATTTAATATAATTCATTCTAACTTAAATTTTTAAACGACTAAGATTATCTAAATTATATAAACTTGTTTTTTCAATATTTATTGAGACTGATCGAATGTTTTTAACTTCAAGAATTTTTTTCTAATATTTTATACTTTTAATGGAAAACAGCTTTTTACTTTAAAATACACGTGTTATTGTTGTTATTTTCAGTGTTCAGCCTCTATACAGTGGCGTAGTGAGCAAATTTGGTACGATACCTTTCTTGGCGCCCCGTTGAAATAAATAGTAATACAATTTAAATATGGGAAAAAATGTATTAAGTAACAATAGATGTATAATAATATAACGATATATAATACATTATAGTAAATAAAGTAAAATTGTAATAAAGAATACAATAAAAATATTGTACCTACTATAAAATAATCGAAAATATATTAAAGTCTCAAACAAAGCTTTAAATTTAAACAAAATTCTATTCTAATTTACAAAAAACACTTATATTGGATTCGGAAAAGTGTCATTAGAATAATCGGATTTATGTGTTTTAGAATTAATTATAAAAAGGTATTATTGATTTTATATGCTAATACAATTATTTTAAAAAACATAAAATTTTTTAAACATGAAATAATTCGTTAAGTATTATAGATATAAGCAGATGTGTAATTATTTGCACTATATTGTGCAAATAATACTACACTATTTACTACACTACACTAACCTACTACTACTAAAAAAATACTACACTATTCACATTTTTCTTGCCTTTGCTGAAGCGAATTGATCAATTACGTTATCAAAGTTGATCTCATTTCAAATATTTCTTTTTCTATACTTAAGATTGTTAAATCTTCAATACTTAAGATAAAAACTTAGACGGTTTTGACTCATGGTGGATCATAAGTCAAATTTAATTTTATTTTGCTGAATGAACGCTCACAGCTTGCAATTGATGCAGAAATAGTTAAAAATATTTGAATGGCAACCTCTTCTCTCTTTCTTCACCGTATAAGGTATAGCATGTTGGAAGTTCTAATGGAGTTTTAAGTTTAATTTCTTTTCTAATGCAGAGTAACATCATTCAGTACCACATTTCTCTATAGACTTCTGTTCCATGGAAATTTGTTTGATAAAATTTACTCCAAACTTTTACATTTTTTAAACACGGTGACTCAGCGATCCCAAGGCAGAGGTCATAAGTTCGATTCTCAAGCTAGGTCCACTCAACTTTTCATCTTTTCAGTGGGTTGATTAACTGAAGACCAATCATCCTTGGGAGCTAAACACCGGGGATTTCACTTTGGGCTGACTACCAAACCGGGATATCTGCTTAGCGCCCCAGGGCCCTCGTTTAGGAAAACGGATATGAGCACTGTAGGCCTTGATCTGGATATTATAATTTTGAAGTCGGGATATATATTTATCAATTAATTTTTAACTTTTAAGAAAATTGATTATAATAATTTAACATTTTCATAACAATGTCTTAAAAATTTTAAATTTATTTTTTCTAGCTTGTTAACCAAATGAAGCAATTAAACATTTTTATTCCCTATTAATTGTGCATTATCTTAGTTATGAAAGACTCTACGAATAGATGATCATTATGTGTTGAACATATGCTATAACTTATCCTAAGAAATTTTCAAAAATTCTGTAATATTACTAACTTCACAAACTTTAGCTATTTATTGCAAAATAATAATTGGGTAAGACATTACACCCCAAATTCAGGATCAACTCACCTGATTTTTCACAATGATATTAAACATTTCATTTACCACAGATTAAACTGAAACTTTGACTTTTATTTCCTTTTTTTCTTTTAAAAAATTCCAGTGAAAAACAGCAACTTTATAGGAAATTTCGCATTTAAAATAGCTTTTTAAATTATATCATTCAGACCATTAATGTAAACCAAAATTATTTTTAATGTAAAAAATTTAAATCACAAAACGTAATATTGATAATTTATAATATTTCATTTTTTTTACCATAAAACCAATTTTTTTTATTCTAAAATTAGAAGATCTTTGTTAATAAGTTTTTATCTGATTTCAATTTAGATAACTAAATCCTGCCATAGCATTATCAATGCAAATTTCAGCTAAGCAACGAAACGCTAATATAGACGATAAAACTATTTTGCAAAAATTTCTTAAATCAAAAATCAAAACACACAAATTCAAGTAAAATTATGTATATTTAATATAATCAGAAATTTTCAACCAAACAATATATATTATGTTATTAAAAATTATATATATTTTTTTCCAAACTGATGCACTCAATATTGTTCTTTCAAGTTTTCCATTGATTAGATTTATTATCAAGAATTACAAGTGCTGAGATAAAAATATATTTTAACTGTTATATCACTTAATTTTATTTAAAGATATTTTTTCAGTTATCGTAGTAGTGAAAATTTTCTTCGTATTTTTAAGGCATTTAATAAAACTGTTTTTTTTAAGATATTAAAATATATTTTATTATTAAAATAAGAGGTAATTTTTATGAAGTTAAAATTTATTTCTATTTAGAATCACTTTGGAAGTGCTGCTCATGCAATGGCAGGAGGTTTTTTTTCTTTTTCAATAAATTTATATCATTTAAAGACGATCATATATTCATAATTTTACAATGTAAAATGAGAAATTATTGACAATGTAAAATGAGTACGATTTCTTTATAAATTTCTTGAACGAAATTTTCAAGTTAAAAGATTTATTTAAATTTGTATAAATTTAATTAATTAAAAAACATATTTTGTATATTTAAGGCGTGCTGTAAAGGCAGCTAAGACATGTAATAGGTTGTTACGCTATTAAAGAAGATTCTGTTTGTTTAAGCATACAGAAAAGAAAAAAAACATTCATAGCTTTTTAATTTATGCCATTTGAAAAAAGAATTTTTTAATATAAGGTGCCAATGTAAAGCCAACAGAATTACGAGTCAAATAAAAATTATTTCTCCAAATCATTACATTTAAACATTACGTAAATTACTTTTAAATAAATAGTTTTAACTAATAAGTAATTTAATATTTAATTTTCAAAGCTCTGTAAGCTGATGTTAGTAAATATTTATACTAGCTAAAATATGAAATAAATATTGAAATCGAAAGAATACATAGTAGACAGAAAATACACACAACTTACGGCAATAATATTTTAAATGTCAAAACTCCAGGTTTTCAAAAGTTTACATTTTTGTTTCCAGTGAAGCTATGTTTGGGAAGAAATGAAATACTAACCGTGTGAACTATAAAAAGGAAAGAAAGTTTGTGTTTTCCTAGAATTTGGAGGTGATTAGTTCTCGATCCCCTCTATTTCCATTCCAGGAAGAAAATTCCCTGCGGGGGCATATTGTGAAAACTTTCCCTCCTTTCTTTGAAGGTCAGCCTGGTGCCGGACACCATGGAGGGAGGTTCCTTCCTCCTTGCCCGACAAAATATTTTGGACAAAGGGGACCACTAATGAGAAACACGTTTCAGCAGGATTTTCTCACGAGTATAACGTGACACTAAGCTAAAAGGCTACAATATAGCCTAAGATAAAAATACAAAATTTTTTTTTAATTTTGGGACAATGGATAATATAATTTCCCAAAGTCTCAATAACAACTGAATTTAATCTTTCTATGTCGCTTCATGATAATTTAAGTAAAATTTGATTTTTCTGATGCTATTAGCACATTTAAATTCTTACAAGTTTTCATTTATAATATTTCAGTTATATGAAATTTTCTTTTTCTGCGAATATTTTTTTATTAAGTTATTATAGTCAAAATAAAATTAAGTTTTTCACCTTTTTCATCATAAAAGGAAATTTAAAATATTAAGGAAAAACTGCTTGTCCAATAAAATGATTTAATCTCTTATGAGAAATTAAAAATAGCAAGTCAAATAATATTTCAAAACACTGAAATTTCGACAAAAAATTTTTAATTTTTGAATAATTATAACATTCGGAAGGGGCCAGAGGAAATAATATTCATTGAACGCTTTTTTTTATTTTGAGTAAAGCAAACTTATCTGTTTTGTTGGTATTATTATGACTTTCTTATTATTTTTTTTAGTAATATAACTTCACAACCTGCACAACAATTAGGACTCATAAAGGCACTGAGAATCTTGGCGTATTCAAAAAATTAAATAGGTGTCTTTCATGAGCTTACTCTTCTGTAATCTCCCTAAGTTAATAAATCCAAAAATAACATAACATTAATACAAATAATTTGGTAAATAACTTTATACAAAAATAAAAACAGCTCATATGCATTAAAATGGAATTGACCAATCTAATATTCCAGAAATTTCTTAAGAAAAAATTAAGATATTTTCGTTATTTACATATATACAAGATTTGTAGTGCAGAACAATAGTGTCACAAACCTTTTGCAAAATATGAAACTTAAAAAGGAAAAGATTAAAAGAATGAAAACCGATAATCTAATTGATTAAGAAATAGAATTCGAAAGCATGGTTAAATAAACATACTTTTTAAAGGAAACTAAGTTATGCAAAAATATTGAAATATACGAGTAAAAGTTTCGTTTATGGCAAGTTCCTGCAGCTCTTCCTCATATATTTTTTATCAACAACATTTTTTTTCCAAATTTGATTCTTTCCTGGAGTTTTTTTTTATTTTTCCGTGGACATGACACTATAATTATAAATGCAAATTTTGTTTGCCCAAATAAAATAAATATTAAAATAAAACTAAGATTGAAATGTTCTAAAAAATTTTGTTTATCTTTGAAATGATTTGGCACCCCTCTGCAAGCTGTGCCCGGGGCATGATAGTTTGCCCCCCTTGCCCCCCGTCACTACGCCTCTGCCTCTACAAGACGAGATCTACGAATTTATTCACCCTCAAAAAGTCATATACTAGCATAGGTAAATTTAATAGGTAGTCATTGGACAAATATAGACATCTAAGAATATGTGCCGGAGAAACCTGCTCTTGGCTACATTTCGGATGAATCGGATGGGGTTTTTGACTACTCTGGAAAAGAAGGCCTCTTAGATAGTCACTAAAAAAGTGGGAGAGAGCTGTTTGGATGCATCTGTCGCAGTTCATAGCGTAGGGTTCACCAGGGGATTCAGCACGGATCCGAGGATTTGATGTAGGTACAAGTGAAGTCATTTTATCATTATGTTTCCTTGCAGAAAGCAGATACAGCAATTAAAAGTAACCATAACCTCCCCTGCACTTGTCTTTGCTAATACATCCACCTCCTCATTACCTCAAATGTCTATAAATGAGGGAATTAACTGAATATGTACATCACAAGAGGATTTGTTTTAATTTAATGAAAACTGAAGTTCCAGTTCCAATTTTGTCACCAACGTTACATCAGTTTGATAAATGCTTGATGGAACTACGACTATAGGTCAGAATCCAGATGGCCTTAGGGTTTAAAGAAAGCATTATATAGCTCAATCCCTCCTCGATGGCAACAAGTTCACGCATAAAAACTGATCTTAAATCAGAATTTCTTTTCTTTATTTTGACAATTCCATTGGGATCCCTGACAAGTACGCCACTTGAGTATCCTCATCTTTACTACCATCAGAATATATTAGCGTAGTTGCGTTTTGGGATGCTATTTATAATTTCAAGGACAAATTGCTGAAGACAAATCAGATCCTCGTTTCTCTTTGAGATCCTAGACAATAGATCAGCATGAAAACTTCCAGTGGTCCCTAGAAGACAGCAACGCATTGCTTAAAGTAGCACTGTTCTACCATAGAGACAAGTAAATTGCTATACTTAATGTCGAGAACTAATCTGTGTTTCTTAATCCTTTCGTTATTATACGAATGCAGCAATAAATCCTAGGTACAATTTTGGGGTCCGTAACTGTAAAGTTTGTTGACATATTTCGCTAATCTGGAACTCCGTATGAAAGACTTAGATGCTCCACCTTAAGCAAAGCAATGTCATTTTGTCTGCTGTTACGTAAGCCAGTTACTACATAAGAGGCTCTAAGCTGCACTTTCTCCAATATCTGAAGGTTAGTTGTAGAAGCACAGCAATATATAGGGAAACCATATTCCAAGATGGGACGGATAATAGCCAAATATCTCTTAAAGCTCCTACGTCAGCCCCCCAGTTCAAACCATTTAAATAAAATAGTAAAAAATAAAGCTGAGTTTATGAAATCTCTTCATAGTAGTTCATAGAACACAAGATGTTCAAATATTTCAACAAAGCCCTACAATCATTATACATATACATTATAAAATAAAGACAATCGATGAAAAATTCTTATAATAAGCAATAATCTGCAAATTCACAAAAAAGTCTTTTGATATTCATATATTATGTGTAATGCCACGTAAATTTTGATATATTATAATGATTTTATGTTACTGAAATAAAGATATGGACGAGCACTTACATGATTTAGCTGTGGAGAATCATATCCAAATATTCCGTAGTAAATTCCTGCACAAATAAACCGTAAAGGAGATCCACAGACGAATTTGCTGAACAGCTCTATCAATTTCAGCTCCTCTATGAAATGTGGGAAAAATTCTACAAACCCAGTTATCCTATAAAACGGCTGTTTAAAATTAGAAATATTATTACAACATTTAAGATTTTTCTGCTTACAATAGTACTTAAGGAAATATAATAGTAATACATTACTTGTATAAAAACAAATGCATCAACTAGCAATCCAAGTAATCCTCTCACATGTGTAGTAAAAACAACTGGAGCATAAGCGGCGAAAAGGTTAATCTGAAAGAAGTAAAACGATTTTTTATTTATTAACAAATTAAAAATCATATATAGTTCAAACATTATTTTTTCGTTTATGTCCTTAACCAGTGATCGTTAACCCTTAGGGAGCGCGTTCCCGGGCGTCAGATTCAGGAATGCCTACATTAGTTTCCATTGGGGGGGTGGTAAAGAGGAAATAAAACATTCTCCGCGGACCAACCCCTTTGGGGCTCTGGCAACTTTTTTCCATGAATAGTGCATTACAAGGGTTGTCTTTGACAGCTTCGGGGACATTCAGGATTTTTTCACGTACTCCATGGACACGACATCATCATCAACAGTGATCATTAATTTGAATTATTTTATAACAGTGCTTTTGGAATCATTTCATAAAAAAACAAACAAAGGGTATTAATACGTTTTTAGAAAGATTTCGAGTCCGTTTAATTAATGTTTAAAATGTAAAGACTATTTTTTAAATGTTCGACCTGATAGCCTTTTTTCTGGACTATAAGTCTGCATCGTGATTTCCATGATAGAAGAGCTTTTCGTAGAATTTCCAGGGGTATTGCTTTCCATTACTCTTCTACTACTTTCCAGAGTCCATCTATCGTGGTAGGTTTACGCTTAGAAAGAGCTCTTTTTAACAAAGCAATTGCACAATAGTCACAGGTGAAACGTCAGGGGACTTCTCAGGAATATGTTGAAAAGTTATATATGCAATGCCTGTATTAGTCTTCATTTTTTTAAAGGAATGCAGTGGTAGTTTTCGAAGTATGACTTGTAGCTTTGTTTTGATGAAGTTTCATTATTTGAAAGCCTTTGGAATAAAGAAGTGGAATTTCTTCTGTAAATATTGGACGTAAAACTGTCTCCTTATAGTATGATGAGTTGATTTTAAAATTTTTTTCTACTCTTTTTATTTTTTATTTCCCATTGTAGGAGAAACCTGCGACTATCATAAACTCCTTGATAAAACTTTCTGTACATTGACGGAACCAGGTTTGTACATTTTTTTCTCCTCGTTTTCTATAGTAAATAGACCTTTTTTTGTTCCAGTCATTTAGGTAAACCCATGTTTAACCAAGGGTCACAATATATTTCCATTTATCTCCTGCTAAATGGTTTTCATACAGGATACTACAAAATGTTTTGTTGTTGGGCCGCATGCCTCAACAAAAGCTGGCGAACATTATGTTTTTTTAAGTTGTAAATCTTGATTTAATAATTTATTTATTGTTGCTACAAATGTGTCTAAAGAATTTTGCAATTGATTTTTGTGTTGGCGGATTTTCTCTTGTTACCAGGGATTTCACTTTAGAAACATTTGAAACAGTACGTACTTTTTTCGGATATTCGTTTGGAGTCTTCCTTCCATTTAGAAATAGTTATTGACAGATTTTACCTGTCCGATTAATAATGTTGCTTATTTTGCTCTTAAAAATTTTAATAGCATACATTTGACAACGTTTTTGAATCCTGGAATAAGGATATTTCTCTTCGGAAAGCGCAAAAATATATCCTTCAATCCACAGCTTGTTTATTTGCGACATTTTGAAAGAAGAATAAATTTAAAAGTAGCTGACGATATTTCTCTTTTCAAATAATAATTTATTCTAAAAAATTATTTTTTTTAAATTCTTAATCGAAATCGTTTTAAAAATGTGTTAATACCCTCTGTATTTCAATGATAAGTTCGTAACAAATAGTGGCAAAGTTTGATGTTAAAAACATTTTCATTGGAATTTATTTTAGTAAAGCATATTAAAAAAAGTCTCTGACTTACCAAGTATATTACAGTCACAAAAATTTTATCTATTTTAAAATTAATTTTATGGATTAAAAAATCAAATTTGGGCTTTTTAAAGAATTCGTTCATTTTTGTTTCTTGTTTCTTATGATATTGATTTTATATGTGAAGGTAATTCATTTTGTTACAAGAAATAAAAGATTATAAGAGTTTATTTATTACAGTCCTGAAATTTTAATTGTATGAGTTTGGAAAGAAATGTTACGATGGATTATAGTATTAACAAGGGGCATTTGGCTCTGTGCGTAAATAATACTGGCATATTTTGTTTCTATGTATCTAACAAAGGCACTTGATGTGACTAAAAATGTTTTATTTCGTTGACATATCCCTGAACTAATATATTAGATATCAAGCACGTTGTACTTTATTGGTGATTAATTGAAGAAATGATTAACTCCTCAATCAATATTATAAATATTCTCATCTCTCATCAATATTATACATATTAAAAGTTTATCATTGGAACACAAGTTCAAAGAAGTTATCAATCGTGCAGCAAAAATGATTAATTTACCCATAGTAAATAAGTCTTAGATACAGAAATAATATCCGCTGACAATTGATAATCTCTGTATCACTAACATAACTTTTAGGTAACGAATTCTGTTATATTCTGTGGGTTGTTAAAGTATTTTATTTTGGCCTAAAACTCATTATCATTCTAATCAACTGTATGTTTAGATATATAATGTGTATTATACAGGTAGGCATTATCTGTGTTGTAAAATTTTGGGCCACAACACCTTACGCGAGACAATCAAATTTCCTTTTACCACTGGTAGCTTCGAATCCAAATGAGAACACAGAAATATTGTTAAATAAATCTTACTCCTTGGTGAGGATATTTTCCTGTTTCATCTTCATTTAACACTACATGCCTCTCTCATTTTACAGTGAACCAATCTAGTTTAATGATGCAATGAGTCTATCACAACGTTTTCTATCAGAAAGTCTGCAAATTGATTCAAATTTCTGCATTCATATCTTTAGGATGAATGAACTTAATTTCTTTTACTTCATTTTATTGACAGTTATGATAATGTACATATATAGCATTAGAGCTTCTACATACTACGTTCTCTGGAAATACAAACATTTTTTCTACGAGTGTCACATACTACAAAATATACTTCAATTTCTTTTATCTAATTCATAAGAACAGCTCGGAATAACATTATTCCTTACTTTTTGAATTAGAAATTTAATATAGCCATAAGGTATTAACTCGAAAATACCTAATTACTCTAAATTTTAATTGGAATAATTACATACATACACCCAAACAAAAATACACACACACACACACACACACTATATATATATATATATATATATATATATATATATATATATATATATATATATATATATATATATATATATATATATATATATATATATATATATATATATATATATATATATATATATATATGTATATATATATATATATATATATATATATATAATACTTCTAATATAGCTAATACAAAATGCTACTTGGGAAACAAAGTAATGACTAAACATTGCTGCAATAAGAATAGGTCACAACGACGGCCGCTACACTTACTTATATTGGGGTATTTTCAAAATATAAGACAATGAATAAGGCCATTTGGAGGATTCCTCCAGTACAATCATGGTATCCGAGTAGGTGCCCTGGATGCTTCTTGGTTCGGGGCAACAGTGGACGAGTCCAAACTATTTTTACCCGTTTCATTAGTGATCCCTTGTCATCAATGACTTTTGTTGGAGTCAATAAGCACTTCGAAATCTGCACCAGGTGTTCTTCTGCACAAGCCTCCCCAGACCACATTTTATATTGTCTTGGACTTAACTTGCAAGTGCTGGCTCAAGACCCCCTATTAATACAGGATTTCTTCATGGTGAATGAACTCATGGACCTAATTTAGCACTTCGATTCACGTGGATGAGAAACAACAACAATAACAATTAGCAAGTAGGTATTTAGTTCAAGGTAATAAATTTATCGGAATTGTAAAATATTTATAGTATATATTAACTAACTATAATGTTGATAAGAAATAACTTTTCGCTTAGCTCAAAGAAGCATATTTACCTTTTTATTATATTCTGGACTTTGGGAAAGCAGGGCAAAAGCCACTGTATTACCCTCCGAGTATCCCACAAAAGTGAGGCTTTTCCGCCCTGTTTTCCTTAACACGAAATCAATGAGTGGTGGCAGATCATAAAAAGCTTTCGTATCTAAGCTAGAATGAGATAATAACATCGATTTAATACTTATTTAATTTTTCAAATCCAAATTTTGGATTACACTACTAGTCAAATAACACTTCTCTGTTATTTATAAAAAAATATTATAAATTCTCTGAATAATTAATATTTAAATATGTCTCACCAATTTAATCTATAATTCATTAAATCCTAAGTATGAATGGAATTAAAAGTTATTGAACTTGCATGAGTTTGACTCGCAATAAGCATTGTGTATGAACCTAATATTGCTTGAAATATGCATTGGTTGAGGTCACATTTATATATAAATGAAGCTTTTTTATTTAATAATTCGAACAGAGACAAGTCATTGAGAAGAGGCATCTGACATTAATAGACGTAATCAGTTAAAAAATATTTTCTCCCTGATTTGGTGAACTGGGGGAGAAAGGCTGAATGTCGGTACATAGCCCGTAAACCAGAAAAATTTCTGTATCTCGGCTAGAATAGATCTCTATATAATAAGTGGAAGCAACTGGATGGGAAACTTCGTAGTTTTGAATTAGGGACCAAGGGGACACCCCCACATGCATTGCTTCATTTGGACAAGATTTCAACTGCTACTTATTTAACGCGACCCAATTTAATGAACACAACGAGTGTGTTCAGTTAAGTCGGGATTCAAACTCTCTATCTTCATATGAATGAAAACGATGTCCTTGCTCATCAGGCCACCGCGACTTGTCGCAAGGCAATGCAAAACATTAGAATTTTTACTATGCATATTTTCTTTCTAATAAAATTTTAGAAATAACTCAGGTATTTTAATTATAAAATTCTTCGTACTTTATACTTTCTCATTTTAAAATATAACTATTCAATTTTCAATATGGAATTATGATATACAATTGATGTTAAATTAAGACAATCGAAGTAAACATAGCTTTGAAAAGAAATGTTTGCATTTTAAAATTGTAGAATAGCTTTATTCTTGGCGAATATTTTTAAATAAATATCTATGTGAATTCAGAGATTTTTCTCTCAGTTTATATAATGTAAAGGCATCATTATTTGAGAAATTTAAGGATACATTTTTGCTTATAGTTGAACTAATATTTCCCAAATGTTAATTAATGCAATGATTATTATGTAAATATGATTTTATAATTAAATTGTATGCATAGAATAACGAATTTTTTTGTCCATTATTATTTGCTGCATACCTAAAATCCCAAAATTCATTTTGGTCTGGTGATAGCTTGACATTTCGTCTGGAATAAGTGTTGCCTCTCATGTTTCCCATCCACACGTCATAGCCCTTGTCAGCCAATACGAATCCTGATGGAAATAGAAATTTCTCAACATGAATAATCTATGGGAAACAGTTTTCTTGTGTAATTAACTTATTTTCTTATGTTTTTTTAGAAAACAATTTTAATTTGTTCTTCAGGAGAGCAAATTAAATTGTTTTAAAATATTTGTTTTCAAAATAAATTTTAATCAAGAACTAAAATTTATTTTGAAAGGTATAAACACTTTTATTGATATGCAATATAAAAATTTTGCTTACATTAACTTAATTGATTTATATCATTGCTATGCAACCTGTTACATTCATTTTTGTTAAAATTTTGTTTTCAACAATTATTTATAGTCAAAATCTCTAAATGTAACGATTAATGCAAAATCATGAGATATATGTATGTACTATCTGTCTTATTATACATATAATCCTTTAGGCAGTGAATTATTTGTTAAATAATATTATCAACAGACACTTAAAAAATTCCCGGATCATACTTAGTTAATTAAGTTTATCACTGATTAATTAGAAATTACACAGCTAATATATCTTACAGATTAATTTAGAATAATACAAATAATACTATCTTCAGATTAACTTGGACTAACAGCTATTTTACAGATAAATTTGAAACAAGATAAATAATGATTCTCAGAGTTATTTGGGACAACAAACTAGTGATTTACACATAAGAAACTTACAAAGTCATCTGGAGACACCAGGTATCGCACGTGGGCAAGGCTTAATCACGCACCGGATGACCAGGAACTCCTCGTTACTCTGCGTCTTCCTTTTTCGTCTCGAGGGATTTTGCAATATTGGCACAGCAGCTGTTGGAGTATCGTACAACTTGGTTCGCCCCTGCAGCCAATCTCCCGTTTATATTCTTTTCTCAGGAACTCGCATTGCACTGCTCCAGTCCCGGCTACCTATTTCTCGGCAACTCCAAGTGTCCGGCTCTGGTCTAACACCGATCCACGCTCCGATCTTTTTTCAGGCAGCTGCACGCGTTCGGCCCCGGTCTCTCTCTGCAAAAATCGACTTCCCTCCTTCCTTTCCTGGTGCCAAAACCGGTTCCTGGTCATCTCCTTACTTCGCTTCGCCATGCGCTCTCCACATTAACATACCCGGCGCCCCCTCAGAAATAAATCCCTTTGCCAACCACAGGAAAATT